>NDXB01017244.1:60158-123402 GCA_002631895.1 Agapornis roseicollis | reverse complement strand
AGGAGGGAAAACAGGACCAGGTTAGAAGGGCAATACAGGAACAGGATAAAGTGGATCAGAGCACAAGGGAATCGGAGCAGAGGAAAAGCGTCAGTTTGGGTTGAGGGTCGGTGGTGTTGTGGTGTTGTCTGGGTACAGGCAGTTGCTGCTGCTGCAACGCGGGCTGTGACATCACCCAGAGTTCTGGAACTGCTGCAAGCAGGGGATGGGGACAAGCCCTGACTTGGGCTGCAGTTTCATGGGGGACATTGGGCAATAATTACGGGACCCCCTGAGATGACAGGGACACACTTTGGTGCTTACATAATCAATGGAATGAGTGAAGGCTGCGCTGGCCAACTCCAGATGTGCCAGGACCATCTCCTTTGCTGCTTCCCTGTCCCACAAGCAGTCAGGGAGCAACATTCCCAAACCCTTCTTCATGCAAATCTTGGTGCCTTCACTCCTTACATCTCCCCCTCCTTTGTTTTGTATATTCACTATTAACACCTGCTTGCAGGTGTTCAAGGCCAGGTTGGATGAAGCCTTGGGTGGCATGGTTTAGTGTGAGGTGTTCCTGCCCATGGCAGGGGGGTTGGAAGTAGATGATCTTAAGGTCCTTTCCAACCCTAACTATTCTATGATTCTGTGACTTCCTCAAATGGTAGTTTTTGTGGTTTGGGATCTCTTCGGGATTCTTCTTCCCTTCCTTCATCAGTAGGTTTTTTCCAAAGTGGTTTCCTGGAAACATAAAAGTTTTTACCAGGCTTGAATGCTGTGAAAACACTGTAAATTCTGCTATGTTTACATCAATACAGGAAGCCAGACAGAACAATATCCTAAGTATATGCCATGCAGTACAGCAAAGGAATAGACACAGCAACTTCTAAGGAAAACACTGTTTTATTCAAACCATGTTTCTCGTTCAGTCATCTTCTTTAAGTGCTGTGGGGAAGAAGATTCCTCTTCTCACTTGATTAAAAAGGAGGAACTACTTCAGGTAAGGTGTTTTGCATTATCTCTAGCTCCAGCTTCTTTCTATGTCTCCCATTATATGACTCAGGAGAGTGTGGAGAAAAATGGCTCCTGGGGAGATAAAAGGGCTCTTACATAGGAAAAAACAGGTTATTGTCAAGTGGCCAGGAATTGTCTTTGGGTTCTCAATGGTTTCGCCACATTCCTATGGAGACTCCATTGAGGGAATTGGTACTGAAGGCTCCCCAATCCAGTCTGAGGACTTTCTTGTTAAAGCACTACAGCAGCAGATACCAGCAGAAAACTGGTGTTCCTACAAGCCTGAGTTACACAGCGTGGTTTTTCAGAGAACCTCTGTGTCTTGCATGAGGAACTTCCTTATAAATGGATTTAGATACACAGAAAGGCTGCTGCTGGCTGAATTGAGGCAGGAAGCACTATGTCCATGGGTCTATTACTTTTATTGCTTCTATTGGAATATTGTATACACACACAAACATAGAAACATAGTAATATATTGAGGTTTATAACATGTTCAGTTCCTCCTGTTAAGATCTGTCTGTGTGCAGTCTTGCAGTGTTTGCTGATGAGGAGGATTATTTGTTTCAAGGAAAGTCAGGTAGAAGCATGCGATTTTCATAGACAGCTGATCAGTTATTTGTCAAATAAGACTCCAGAGGTATTGAATCAGGCTCCTTTCTGCTGTCATCTGTTACTTGGAAACAGATTAGGGATTGTGGACAGTTTCCATGTTCGTATGGCATGCCATCTCTGCATCCTCCAATACAGAACATGCAGATTTGGGCTTAATGGTATTTTTTTCTGCTTGTGATAGTGCAGTATTGCAATCAGATAAATAACCCTCATTGCACACTAGGTTTGTAAAGCTTTTGACTTAGTAGCTTCTTGCTGGTGCTTCTGTTTTCTTTGGCAGTCTGTTGCAAGGCATTAACTTTGGAAGCATAAAAGAATATCCTTTTCGCAGGTAGGTTATATCTAAGGGCCCCAGTCATGCAAATAGTTATGCAGTAGTGTCTTGGCTGAGCCTGGAGGCAAAGCTCAGGCATTAGAGTTTGTAGGGTCAAGACCTCATACATAAACCATAAAAATAGTAAGCAGCTTTTGTGGAAGGGAAGAATGAGCGTGAACAGAAACCAAAACAGAAGGAAGCCTCTGTACTGGAAGAAGGTTATTTTGCAGGGAGATTGTACCATTGGATAAGAGAAACCTAAATCCCTTCAAGAGGACATAGCAAAGATGTAGTGGATGGTGTTAGCAGCTATAAGAGAATGTCTGTATTCATAATTTCAGTTAACATTAGGCAATGCTAATATTTTTCTCATGATGGGTCTAGTCATGGAGATTTATTTTCACTGAAGTAGGTGTAACATAGTGCATGATTTGCTCTAGTGAATACTCAGAGACTTTTCATAAGCCCGGAAAGATTTTTAATGCCAGATCTGAGAAGTAAGAGGTTTTTTAACATTTTCAGTCTTAGCAATAAAGTTTAATTGTGCATATCTGAGGCACTGACTATTCTGGATCTTCCCATTTCTGTAATGTATTGGAGCTAGCAATGAACCATCCTTCAGAGGCCTCTTGTGCATGTATGCTTCCTTAAAGCATTTCAGAACTGTCTGTTGAAGTGTCTGGGAACACCTGCTTCAAGATGGTTGGTTTGGAAAGGCTGTCACTAGACTTTGGGTCTTGGAAGACTAAGAAAGTCTGCCTTTTGATTTTCCCCAGAAATTATTTCCCCTACTCCGTCATCCACCTGCTCTCCTGAGTGCTTATCTCACATGTAGTCTCCACATCTGCCCAGGTCATCTTAATAAAACTATTCATTATTAGCTGGCTATCAAAACCAAGAGAGAAGTAATAAAAGGTAAGTGGCAATAAATGCTGCCAGCCTATTTCCATGGAGGGCATTACAATGTGGACAAGAAGCTTGTGTCAGCATCTCTGAAGGAAGAGGTCCCTTCCTCATCTGAACAACCACCTTTGTCTGCCAGCATGATCTCAAGATACTTTGGAGCCCATCAGGTCTGAGAAAAATGTGCCATTGCCAGAGTAAGTGTTTTTTATTTCAGCCTTATTTGCTGCCTTTCCCTACAAGCTTTCTTAGTCAAAGGTAAAATATAGTGATGCCCAAATGCCATGGACAGCAGGTTACAAATCCCATCTCTCTGGGCTGTCTTCAGGGAACCAGCATTCCTGCAGAAAGCTGCCATTCCGTCCAAAGACCAAGCCCTTGCTTATTTGACTGTACAAAGCTTTACATGATTTCAGCTTTGCTGGCAATAAACTAAAATTAGTATAATGCATCCCCTTACTGTTGGAGTATGAGGAGATATCTACCCCCCCCCCAACTGTATTGATTATAAAACCAGCTCTTATAATAATGTGGCTTCTGCTGTTGGATCCAGTCATTATCAGTTCCAATTCTGCAGACTAATCATGTGCTTTTTCAGGTTAGAGAGACCAATTTACATCTGTTATGTGGACAATTAATTTGATGCAGCCAAACTCTCCACAGACTTTCTTCTGGACTGCTGGCATGGTGCTAAAGCACCGATAGGAACAAAATCCCTTTTGCTTCCGTCTGCTGTGTGGAAATTTGCATTTTACTTTTCCTGTGCCTGCATTGATTTATTCGAGAGCATGGTGTCATGCCCTTCGGAGAAGGCAGGAAGGCACAGTATTGGTGCCTCCTGATAATCTCCTTTAAAGATTTACATATGCGCTAATTTGATCTAAGTGCGAAATGACTATTAATACTCAGTTGGTTAAATGGATATCCCGCTTATTTAGTCAGGTTAGTAAAATGTGTGTATCTTCAGCAAAGTAAAGAGATAATGATAAGAGTCAGTGTTTGAATTCATTTTTGTACTGTCAATAACTGCTAAGATATATTAGCCTGTTACTCCCTGGTGCTCAATAAATTGTGGTAGGGAGACAAGTTGTTCATGTTCACAAGGGAAGTAGCAGCAGAAAGTGTCAACTATCTATTTTTAAAAGGTCAAAAGTCTCTAATACTTTTAAGAAAAATAGCTTTTCTTTTGTAACCTCTTTAAATCAGCATAGTAGCCTTTTGCTGTCACTTGAGACGGAGGTTTTCCAGAAGAGATTTTAGACTGGCTTGTTCTGGAACAGAAACAATTGTGTAAAGGAGCTCTTCTTCCTTTCATTCTGATCAGAATTTATGCAAATTGCTCTATTTAGATTTAAAGAAAGATAGAAAGATAAAAATATTGGTCTTTTTTTTTTTCTAATTCTAATCAGTGCAAAGCTGTTGATTTGTTGCAGTGCAGAGAGCCCAGTGAGGCCACCTGGTCTGGCAATGAGTAGCTGATACATCCAGTATTGCTGCTAATTGCAGGTACCTGTAGTGTGAAAATAAATTGTTTGCAGGAGGACACAGGATATTTATGCCACAAAACCACTGCCTCAAAGGCTTGAGGATAAAAGGCCAAAATGCCTTGTTATGATGTATCACAGGAAATGTAAAGTGAATGAATCAAGTGTACAGCCCATGTATATATACCTGCTCTGGGAGGGACTTAAGAAAAGCTGGAGGAGTTTGCAGGGGGCACCCAGCTCTACAGAGGGCAGAGTGGCTAGGGAGGGTGGAAATACCTCCCTTCACACCACATGCCACATCTGTGGGCGAGTGAACACACCAAACAAGTATCCAAGCCACCTTGACACACAGAACAGCTCCCTCTGCTAGTCTGCCACAGGGAGATGAAACACAAATCCGTACATCCCATAGTTACTGTGGTTGTCACACAGCCAAGCTCATCAGTTGGGCACCCATTACTCTTTGTCATTCCTGCTGCTGGTATTGCAAGATCTTCATGCTTGAGAGCATGTCCCTGGGCTCTGTGAAAGGGACTGATGCTGTGATCTGCCTCTAAGCCGGTCTTCTGCTATAGCTATCCTTTCCTCCTTGCGTGCAAGTTTCCACTTCCTCTTCTATGTCAAACCTCTATATCTGTATATAATCTATATATACACATTTGTTTGAAATAGGAACATTTCCTAGCAGGGGAAAATTGATCGTATCCCCTGTCTGTGTGCTCTGCTCTGATCCTGAAAGGAATTCTTCTCATAAAAAGACATATAGTCTTTTATTCTTTAAGTGTTTTGAATTATGAGACCACTTGGCTGCAAGGCCATTAGTTTGTGAGTTTAGTACAGTCTTGCTGTTGCTGTAAGACTTTGATTAGTCTAAGTGATATTTTCTTTAGAGGACTACAAAGAAACTGCTACAAACTATAAATTCCTTGCTAATAGAATTATTTAAAAGGCTGTTTCAGCGTATCTTGATTTTTATGGGTCGCACTGCATGAGTGCAGCTGGTTTGAAGAGGAATACTCTCTATGCTTCATGCTGGGCTCTTGTCACAGATGTTGTGAAGATGCACCCCAGCCCTGCCTAAGGGCAGTTTTGCAGGCAGGTTAAACCAAACTATGACTGTACTGCCACTAGGCAGCACTTTCCTCTTCCTCTTTGTTTTCCATCTCTCTCCCTACTGTCATTGACTCTGGCTTTCACACATGGAAATCACAGAATCAACTAGGTTGGAAAAGACCTTGAAGATCAAGTCCAGTGCTACATTGCAGTCAGTTGCTTGTGAATAGGTAATAATGATTACAGTTTGCTACAGTGGTGGCAAATTCTCCTTGAAGAAAACATAAAAATTATTGTGCTGTATTCCTTTGTAAAACATCTTTACTGATTTTTTTTCCCTCTTTTAGACTGTGTTTGGGTAAACAGTTTATGATTTCAAAGACAACTGTTGATTTCAATAGAGATGTTCTTGCAGTGACAACTATGCTTAGACAGACACTTATGCCTTTTGCAACCAGTGGGTGGTTTGGGGTTTTAGAAGTTTGGGGTTTTTTGAAGCAAGTGCCCTGATTGTTTTGCATGCCATCTATTCAAAAGCTTTCATGCATCAGAAATGATACTCAGATTGCCCTCTGGATTTGCTGCAATAGCTAACAGTAGAGCTAATGGTATCATTCATTACAAACAAACAACATAATAACAGTCCCATCTTCTCTCGTGATGACATATAATCAGATATGCATTAGGAGCAATCATCTGTTTGTGTGTATTTATACTGTAAGACAAATCACTTGCACAAATACTAGGCAGGAATCTCCCTTTTCTGCTTGTAGCTGCTGCTACAGATACTATTTATTCTTTTCTGCAGAAGATCTGAGTCTGCTGACTTGGTTGTTTGATGTGAGCAGCAGTGTTTTGTACTTTCAAGGCCAGAGATGCCTATATCCAAGATAGTGTTCTTTGGGTTTTCCATGAGCAGGGTATGCATTTTTTGCAAGGTATGAATTGTGCATGGAAGTTAGCAACCAAAACCCAGACAAGTGCTGCTTATTGTTCACAGTGTGTGACTGATCTCTTAAGTGCAATGTGATATTTTTAGTTTATCCTTCTTACCTAAATGACAGCCTTATAGAGAATGAAAGTCAGGTCATTCCCCAAATCTCTGAAACACACACACACACACACGCACACACACACACACACACACACACACACACACATATGAGTGTAATTTAATTCTTTTAAAAATGTAGTCTTTAAAAAGAAATAACTTTTAAAAACCTGAATCTTGTAAAGGCAATGTAGAGATTCCTGTCTTACTACCTTTCTTTCATTCCTTCCTTATCTATGCATTCTCCAAGCCTTCCAGAAGGCCTGCTTATGCGCTGCTTTAATCTGATCTATATCTTCCATTTCTTGAACCAAAACAAAGCCCATAACCTGTCCCACACTTAGTAAGCCAAAACATTGGTTTCTAAGAATTCCATTAAGAGAGGTATATCATTCAACTTGTTCCAAAGTTAGATAACAGCTTGGATCATAAGGAATTATCACCCTCAACAGCCCTATCTGTCTGGTGAGGTCACTACTGTATTGTGGTTTCTTAGTAAACTTTTTCTGCATAGACACCTGATATTTAGGTTGTGGGGAATGGCAAATATACTGTTGAGCATGATAAAAAACAACTCAAATCTTTAAAGTATGAGATACTTTCCATGTTGTTGGATCTAGTTCTAGACTATAGTTAAGCAAGTGAACTGTACCGACATATAAATACAGTACAGGGGTGATTGCTTCCTCCCTGTGTCTTGTAATACTATTATTGTAATTATATATAAAATTACACTTTCTATATAATTATATGTTAATTATATTTTTATATATAATTATTTTAATTATATATATAAATTGTAATTATTTTTCAAAAAACAGGAAAATAATAAAATGTCTTTGAAACAGCCCTTGCAATGGCTGTATGCATTGCATGGTGTGAAGGGATCCCAGTCTCAGTTGAAGCATTTTGTTGCTGTTGAAACCTAAGTAATAAAGAGAACATGTTCACCTGTGAGCTGATGGTTCAGCACTGCTAAACAGACCCAGTTGTCATCGAACTCTATCGAGAACCTACTGGCAGTCCTCATGTACTTTTATTGTTCTCCAGTCAGTTTAGAGCTCCCAGTGAAGAGGAGAACGTGATTTCTTCCCTGAAAATCCTCAAGGAAACAGGAGGGAAAGCTTCTTAGTAAACTTAGAAATAGCAAACCACTGAGGCAATTTTTAAGGCAGAAGAACTTATCTTCTTTTACAAGGCTTTTGTTAGTGTTAAATGTGCAGGTGATTTATCAGGTTCAGTTGTTAGAAGGAAGTGGAATGCTTTTTATACTGCTTGCAATAGTTTTTGTGATTGTTTTTTTGACTGTGCACCTAACATTACAATCTATTGTTTTAACTCAGGCCTGGTCAAATCTATTTGCAGCCATAATAATTTCAAAAGAACAAGATATCCAGAAACAGTTTGCAACCCATTTATCCAAGATTTCGCTCCAAGGATGGGCACAGTTACCTTGCCATTAAAATCCAATAGACTGTCACACTACCACCAAATTATATCTGTATTACAAATTTTGCTTCCTACAGCTGACCACAGCCTGGGAAAATGGCACCATTTCCTACAAATCACAGTAGCGAATCTTTTGGTATAGCTGGCTTTATGGTGGCTTTCCTGGTCGCTGCCAGCATTAAGGGATGTAACAGGGACAGGTTGCACTGCAGTAGCTCCTGCTTGATTCACCAGGAGAACTCCTGAGCTCTAAATTACATGAGAGCCTGAGCCCTCTCATTGCAATCCCACAAATTAAAGAAGCAAAGAAATGTATACTCTGGACTAGCAGGAGATGCATTCTGGTGTGTTGATAACACAAAACTGGCAATTTCTGACCTGCAGGTCTGTACCTGTACGTGGGCATTAACTGTATACAGATGAGATCAAATAGGGTTTTTTCCAAGGTGCGGAAGATTTCATCATGTTTATGGTCTCCAGCTCCTGTTAATAAGGATGTGTCTGCTGGTGGCTCAGTTGTTAATATCTATAGTTTACTTTGGGTCAAAGCAGCAGCAGCATATCCTACTGCTGAAGTTTTGTCATATTCCTTAGGCCTCATTTCACCTCCTCTTTCTTCACCAAGTTAAAAGATTTCATTAAAACTCGTATCAGTAATTAATGATGCCAGTGATCCAGTAGCCCATGATGGATATAACCTGACTTCTAATACACAGAGAATTGTGACAGCAGGAGGTGCAGGGCTGCTGTTACAAACTTCAGCCTCAGAAGAAGGTGTTGGTGTTTGACTGTTGGTGTTTTTCTTAGTGGCAGCTCACCAGTGTTTCTGGGGTCTGTTTTCTTATCTGATATCCAACTTGGTTTTAAAACTTACAAGTAACCTAGGAAGAAGTTCCTTGTGAGTTTTTCATTTGCCCATTCTCTGTTTCATCATGCCTTGAAATATTTTGATCTTTAATTATTTTTCAGAGAAATCTCACAGAATGATGCCTTGGAGGTCATAGAAGGAAATGTATTTTCCGACCTTCCCCAACTACATGAAATGTAAGTAATGAGCAATCTAAATTCAAAGGAGACAATTATAAAGATTCATTATAGGCAAGTATCAAAGATTTTGCAGCTTGGTTCAGGTAAGCTCTGAAGAATTCATAGAGATATAGGAACATTTGAAACCTCCCTTTGTCTTTTCTGTCTTCCTGTCTAACTGTTCCTTTCTTTCCCTGGTGATCCTGAAGGTTATCCTTAGACCACTGCCAATATCAAAAACTGGTGGGGTCTGCTGGTCTGTGGAAGGCTGCTCTGAAATCGTGCACATCATCTGCTGTCAAAAAGAAAATCTCAGCATATAGCACCACTACATCATGGTGCTACCACAAATATTTTAAGATCAATATACTGATGTATTTTCTCTGTTGTTTCATTTTTTCTCCACAGAAGAATTGAGAAAGCAAACAACCTTGTGTACATTGATCAGGATGCCTTCCAATACCTTCCAAGCCTCAGATACTTGTAAGATCTTTTACTCTTTGCAAGTACTATCATTATTTTGAACAATACAGATGTGTTTCTGTCTACTCAGCTGAGCACTTTTGGTGATGAGACAGGATAATGCTCTCTCCTCACTAGTAGTTGCACGTTATCTATCCACATTTTCACCCCTAGGCCTGCACGAAGTCCTCGCAAAAGCTGAAGGTAATACCCTCCATGGAGTAGTCTCACACACAAGATCCTCGAGCCTTCCTCAGGTTGAAACTAAGTGAGGAGAAAAGGAGCTGGGCATTTATATGTCTATAAAAAAGGGCTTAGGTGGAAATTCCTCTTGAGAGCTTTGTGAAAAAAAAGCTTTCTCATCTGTCTTCACTATGGCCCTGCCCTCTGTTTTACGTCATGCACATTGTCTTAAGCATTCTAATTCTCTTTTCTTTAGCAGTGGCAGTGCTATAGCAGTGGTATTCCTTAACACTTGATGTGAGATGATTCAAACCCTAAAAATACAATGTAGTGATGTATGGTATAACCTTATTTCATTAGCCAGCCTCATCAAGAATGCTGTTTGCACAACTGTGGTTGCCACATCTGCTCCCATGATGTTGCCATCAAAATTCAGTGATAATTGAATCCATCTTTAGAATAAACTATTCGTCAAAAATATTTTCACATCTTTTAGCTTGTGATCTTAATGTGACAAATAATCTCTCCTCTGCCTTAAAACCCCAATGAAGTCCAATGAACCTTCAATGTTAATTGAGTTTAATGGTCGTAGCTTAAATAAGCCACCATGGTGCTCTTTGCTGAACAATGGCATGTACACCCAGCAGTATATCAACTTAACTTTTGTATGCCCATCCGCCTCAGCACACATACCCAGTCTTTTTTTCCCAGCATATACAAGAACTCTTACTCAGGCAAGAAGCTTTCTATTCCTAACTCATTTAAGAAGCCTGATCATGATTTCTACATTTGAGTGTAGAAGATTAAGTGCTTAATTGCTTGGTTAGAGATGACGAGATTAAATTAGGCCAGTGGTCTAATAAGCATAACTCCAGTAAGCTAATGAGTCTCTGAAATTCACTAGTATTTGACAGGTTCTGGGCTCAAAAACTGCCAAGAGGTATTGCTTTGAATTTGAACTTTAAGATTTCAGATTTAAGATTTGGACTCTAAGAAATGAGATGTATTTAGTGGTACACAAGCCATCATGGTTTAAACCCTCTTTGAAGTGGAATTGTGGTTAGAGTTGCTGTAGGATTGTCACTTTTCCCAGAATTTTGACCAAAAAGAGCTTTATTAAATTCCCTGGGCATCTTGATAACTTTTGTATGTACATAACTGAAATACAGATTTTGTCTTGGCAGTAGGGAAACAAAGCTTTAAGTTTGCATTGTCATGAGGAGAAGCCATGCGCTTTTTTCCTTTTATTTCAAGCCTGAGTCAGTTAGCAGTGACTACTGTCTTTGAATAGTTCTGGTTACTTACAAACAAAACCACAGTGGTTGTTACCCCATGTAAAATGCAGTGAACAAGCTGCTGTGGGTAGTACAGTTGTCAGGTCTACACATAGGTAGAAAGAACAAGAACACATTCATCTCATACAAAGTTGTACAAGAAACACAAATGTACTAATGAACACACTCATTTCAGTGATTTAAGTGTGTGACACAGAAATTATAGGTCATGAGGAAAGGGTAAATCCCAATTTAAGCATCTGAAGTAATGGAAGTTTTTCTCTAGACATTAGTGGGTGCTCCCTCTTTGGAACATTTATCATTCCATCATCAACCATCAGCTCCAGCATTCGGAGATCCTACCTGCACAAAAAATTCAACTCCAGCAACACTACTATGACCTATAGAAGAAACAGATGAAAAATACGGAAGATTGCTTGTCTAACTGACCATTCCTCACTCCTCTTTAGCTAGTTTTATTCGCTAGCTGAAATCAGAGGAAAATATATGTGAGGGATTTTTTAAAGGTTTCTCTCTTACGGGCATACAGCACTGGAAGTTACTCTCCAGATGACTATATCCTATTTCTTACTGGCTCTATTCCACGTATCCCATTAATTAAGTGCTTAATTGACATTATTGATGCTTTCCATTGTTCCCTGCTTTCTCTCGTTTTCCCAGGGCAGGCTTTTCCAGAAATTCAATGACTTGGTGACTAGAATATTTCCTCTGCTTTTATTTATGGCCACTTAATTCACATTCATTTTTGTGCCAAAGCTTTCTCTGATTTACATTGATGAAGTTAATCTTTGGTGTTTACTCCACTAAATGGAGTAAACTCCATAATGGATTTATGCTGTATCCCCTCCGTGCCTTCATTTTAGGATGGAAATAAAACCAAAACTCTTATACGATGATAGATAGTACAAAAGATGCAGGTTTTACTGCTGCAAAGATGAACAGATGAATGTATCTTTCATGCTAATGACAAGGCTTGAGGTAGCTGTGCTGGGGGTATAAATCAGTGCAACAACTTTGGCTTCAGCGAAGCTACATCAATTCACACCACAGGGATCAAGAGCAGGACCACACACTTAGCAATGAGCTGGGTGTGCTGCTGAGTTATATCATGCTCAGGTCACTCTTTCTACATACAGTCATACCTTCTTGCTCTCTTTGGCACACTTCTGTAAACTGTCATTTTCTCCATCCCCTTGTGACATTCACTGGTGCTTGCAGAAAGTTTTTACTGTTTGAAAGGACAGAGCTGTTAAATTAATGAGAAAACAGAAAACTTGATGGAAGGCTGCAAAACAGCAGCTGCTGCAGGTAACCCAGTGCTAATTGTCACCTACCTGGGATGTGCCAGGAAGGGTCAGTTAGGGAAAACATAAGGCAAGATGCAGAGTAATGGATTGGTGGGTTTTGTGTCCAGTTTTCAGGTCTTTTGGTGCGTTGTGGGTATTCTTTTAATACAACAATACAGAAGTAAAAGGTTGTAAACATGTAGAACTGGAGTATAAAATGATTCAGAAAAGGCTTGGACATCTGCGTGGATAGAAACATCAGCAGCAGCTATTTGAGCTGATAAAAATTATGAGAGTTTTCAGGCCCTTTGTGCATCACAGCCTAATTCTCCCTCTAACTGCTGACAATTAGGAAAGAATAGCAAGTGATTTCATAAATACCTTGTCACAAGACGGATTGGCAGATGCTGTCTGACCATATGCAGGGTTGTGTGTGAGTGGAAAAGCAAACCTGACGCTGGTCCCTCTGGGACACACTTCTGTGGCCCATGTGTTGTTTTCTCTCCCCAGCTGGAGTTCATGCCAGCTTCCTGAACAGTCCACATCAAGGCAGTGGAGCTGGAAATGGAGGCCTGTGCTCAGAGAGATTCTTGTTCCAGCCTTCTGCTTCAGACCCTGCCATAGACCTCTGTAGCCATTCCTGGCCTGGCCCACCAGACAGAACAGCTTGTACAGGCACCCTCTGATCTTGGTGTAAAAAGATGTAGTGGGACCCAAAGCAGGGGTCTCAGGTACCTGCCTGTTGCTGGGCTCATTGTGGTTCTTTTGAAGTTTCCAGCTGTGGTGGCAGTCTGGCAGGGTAGGAGACACATAGTCTGATTCCTCACACCAGTGCTTGGCTGTGATGGAACTGTTAAAACACAGAAAATCTCATGGAAAAATACATATTTACTGGCAGTTTTCCTTAAAAAAAAAAATTAATCAGTGTTAATGGCTGATACTGAGCCTAGGCACCACAACCTATCAGTTTAATCACCTTTACAACATGTTGCTTGCAAGGCTTTTTCCATGCTTCTTCAAAACTAACTGTATAGCCAGTATGTCTTATTTATGGGGAGGCAAGAAGCTTTGGCTAGCTTTGGCAGTCCTCTCAATAGCTTCATGGGCTCGTTACAGCCACTAGCAGTTAAACATTAACACGGTTTTGTCTGTCAGCTTGGGTACAAATGCATTCCCTGCTCACCCTATTCCCTTTGTCTCCTGTATCATCATTGCAAAAGCACGAAGGAGGGAGAAATGCTGAAAAAATGCAATAGTGAAATATTCTAAACCTAGAAAAGAAAATCTTTCTCACTGGTCTTTTAGAAGCAGTGCCGAGAATTGCTAATTGGTCTTCTTGGATATGAGCCCAAGAGACAGACTGCTTCAAAATGGTAACTTACTGACCTTTTCATAGGTACAAGATTATTTGTCTGGCTCTCATTAGGGAGAGCTGTGGCATTGTCTGTTTAATAATGTAGTGATGGCTTCTCAAAGCTATTTTCTTTCCAAAATTAGTTTTCATGTGTAATCTGTGTCCTTTGGTTCTTTTTTTACAGTGGATGTGTCAATGTTCTGTATTAAGCAATCTCAGCCTAAAATAGAAAGGTCTAAACATTATACTCCTTTCACATCAGTTTTGAGGGCATACAGCTGGATTGTTGGAGGGCAGGGAAAATGTAGGTTGAAAAAACATGCATTTTATCAGCAAAATAGTTTGCATTGTGGAGAGCAAAGGCCATTTCCAAAGTCTTGCAGCTGATTGTGCCTCCCTGGTCTTATTTTGTGGAGGATCTGGCACCTGTACCTGGCATGCTTCCTAAGCCCAAACCACAAAATTCACAGCACTGTTGACCCTTGCGTGGAGTTGGCTCTTCAATAAAAAGAAGTGATGTTCCTCTCCTTCATTTTGCATGGCAGCCTCATGGGTGAAGAAAGATCTTGTGCCTGAAGGGGGTGGTGTGGATTGCATGCTCAGTTTATCCTGCAAAGCTGGGACACATACATCAGAGGGATCCCTTGTTGGAGTCATTTGTGGGTGCTGAGGCACTGGCACAGGCTGCCCACAGAAGCTGTGGCTGACCCATCCCTGGCACTGTTCAAGGCCAGGTTGGACAGGGCTTGGAGAAACCTAGTCTAGTGGAAGGTGTCCCTGCTTGTGGCAGGGGGTTGGAACTGGATGAGCCTTAAGGTCCCTTCCAGCCCAACCCATTCTATGATTTATGAGTCAGGCTCACAGGCAGTATGAAGTAACCAGCATGATTAAAAGATACAGAAGGAAGTGCTGTTACGTTTATCTCTGCCTACCTCAGGTTTGTACTTCAGCAAATACTCACAATAAGTTGATGAAGTAAATTGTGATCCCAGTTTTGTCAGAGTAGCCCCTACCAATTGGCATCAGTTGGCATCAAAAAGAGCAGACACGTTGCTGTATTTGGAGAAAAGGAGCCAGAATCTTCCAGGAATTTAGTTTCTGAAAGGTTTAATTTTTTCTCTGCTGATCATGGTGCTATGTTTTCTTAAGTGCTGACTCCGGTAAGCCTTTACAGAAAGACAGTTAATGCTTTGGAAAGCAGCCATCAGCCATCTGAGAAACAGGTTTTTACTGAGCTGCTTATGCATGGCAAGGGGGGGATTCACTCAGATTAAAGAGGACACCTGTTTAAAGTGAGGTTATTGAGGATGTATACATTAAATGGTAAATATATTGACAAAATTGTCCTGCAGGAAAGATACTCAGTAAATTGGATTATCTACATTCTAACAAGATTATCCACTTAAAGGCCTCTGGGATTTACTGGTTGAATAAAAAGAGAGGGAAGATCTAAGCTGCAGCCTAACGTATTTTTTAGTTCTTTTTCTCCAGTTAATGGCAAGAGCACCCTCTCCTACTCCCAGCCACTGCTCTGTGCAATCAGTGCATTGTACCTCCTGTAGATTTACCTCAATATATAATGATTTGTCAAAGATGCTTTCCTCTTTATCTCATGCTGCTCAGTTGACATCAGTACAAATTGAGCCCTAAATACCTTGGGATTACTGGAAAGATCAGGACTGTGGCTTCAGCCAAGGCCTTGAGTGTGGTTTTTCATACATGTGGTGAAAGCCCTGCTAACCAGGCTGTCATTTTGATGTGTTGGGAGTAAGTTGCAACTGGGAGCAGTGTTTGAATAGCATATTAGAGTATCATCACCTTTCGTTACAGCAACATGAGGACTGAGATGCTTCTCAAGAGAGGAAAGCTTCTCGTGCCTTCACTGTCCTACAATAGACACACACTACTTGGCATCAGTTTGCTTTTTCATTTATCAACTAGAGGAAAAGCGTGCTGTAATTCATATTTAACAAGGGGCTTGTAAAAAGATTTGCATTCTTTTCTAGAATATGACTCATTCAAAATTAAAGGCAGCTTTCAACTGAAACCCTGTACATCTTCTGTTATTTAGAGAGTGTGCTTTAAAGTACTGTAAGGGAAGAGGTACAGGTTCTTCTATTGCCTCTGATTTTTTCAGCTAACTCCTTTTACAAAGTATAGGTGCTTTTAAGTAATAAGGGCCTTGTGAAATCCGCCTGCTTCATTAATCATGCTTTCTATTTAACTATAAGTAATAACTTTTCAAAGGCAGTTTTGTAGAGCTTTCTTGGTCACATCTGACAGCTGTTATTTTTAAGCTAATGCAGTGTCAGACCACTCTGACTTTTAAGATGGAATAGCCATGACATTTCAGCAGCTTTCCCAAATTGGCTTCTTGGATACTTGCTATATTTAATTTTTTTCCTGCATACAATGTGCTACTTTTTATTGTAAGATGAAACAGAACATGGTGGCTTTTCAACATCTGAGGATCTCCAGATCCCACCTCAGAGAGCTCAGAGCAGTACTTACCCAAGTGAATGGTTGTTTTATGGACCTGTGTGTCACCCTGAGTGCCCAAATGTAGGATTTGCTTTGTCACATGAAGGTGTTCAGTTTCAGTTCAGATTATGAAACCAGAAAGTTTGCAATACTCCTGAAATAATTGATGTTCACAATAAACATCAAATGAATTCTGGTTTTTCCAGTCTCAAACAGTGCTTTTCATCACCATTCAGCTATTCAGGAATAAATAAAAAAACAAACAAACCCCAACAGATCACATCCAGTAGTGAAAGAATATTGTTCTGTGTAAGTGCCAGGATAAAAAATACTACTAACACATTCATTAAGGAGCCAGTATTCTCAGTGTCAGTTTACCTTCTCTGCCATCTCACATATTAAAAATACAGGGATACAACTGAACTTTAAAGAACCCAGAGTTTCTCTTTGTTTCGTGAGACATTTGGTGTTTGGGGAGATGAAATGAGGCATTTTGACGGCTGGGCAAAACTCCCAGCCCGGCTGGTCCAGCTTCTCCTCCCTCTTGTGCCCATCCCTCCTTCCAGCCACCAGCAGCCACCAGGCATCTCCTGTTGCATGGCAATCTCATGGTTGCCCAGCACTTGCTACTACTCCAGGTAACAAAATTTGTTTAGATTAGATGAGGTACAGCTCTGTGGATACCTATGGCTGTGGGTGCAGGGTTCTCCTTCACAGTCAGCGTTTCTAGGATGGTGTTTCATGGGTGGTGATGCTCAGTGTGGTGGGAGGGGAGAGGTAGATATATACGGTGGCTCAGGCCCATTTTGAGTCACACGAACTGCTGAGGCAGTCCCATATGTTCAGTTCCCCACTATTGGAGGTGCTGAGGTATATAGAGTCCTAATTCTCTTTTACTTTCATGAAATAATGTTATTCCCAATGGAATGAATATAGCCTCTAGATAGAAGGTTAAAATTGTGGTCAGTTTTGTCTTAGAAAAGCTACTGTGAAAATAATTGTCCTGTGTCAGTGCAGTTGATTTCTCAGAATATGGTTGGGAAATTAAGACTGACAGCTCCCTGGGATCATCAGGAGGGACTGTGGAATTATCCAAGGCAGGGTTTCTCCCTTGACTTCAGTGGGGCAGAATTCAGTCTTGTGCTTTGCAGAAGAACCTTTTTACATTACAGTTTCAAGTTTCCTATGGGCAACTCTCCCATTTGTGGCTAATCTGCCTTTTGAGCTGCCATTTTCCTTCTTTTGGGAAATTGGGAAATTTGGGAAATTGGGCTACAATTTTCCTTCTTCTTTTTTTAATGATTGCTTTGCTCCTGGGGCAGAGTGAATAATCTTCATCTGTTCTCTCTCCAATAGGTTGATATCAAACACTGGCCTTCGGTTTTTACCTGCTGTCCATAAGGTGCACTCTTTCCATAAAGTTTTACTGTAAGTTTTCACTTTCAAAAGCTCCCTTTGAATGGTCTTCTGCTCCAACAAAACCTCTGAAGATATGATTCCTCTTTCAAGATGTGATTCCTCTTGTGTTTCCTTATTAGCTTCATGTGGTAGCATTTTGGATTGTAATTTTCTAGCACTGACAATGATGTCGCCCAAAAGGTCTCAGTTCTCTCTAGGTCTCCCTTCCACAAAGCATTATAACTTGCACTTTACAGGCTGCTCTTCCTTTAACTACAATGTGAGTGTGTGCCTGGGTGGCCCAGAGGGTGGGCAACAGCCTTTTACTCCCCTTTCACCAGCTGAAATCCAAACCAGGCTGGTGGCAGTGGAAATGCGTTGCCACCTGGTGACCGTTCTCTGGCTTGCATGGGAAGGGTTGATCTCAGAGCTGTGTCCTGTGGAGAGGTACCCACATCACAGAGTTAAAACCAAAAAGAAAACACAGGGCAATATCTCTACCATGCCCTTCTTTTTTACTGTCCAGACAATGAAATATTTTTCCTATGGAAAAGCCTGGTGCCAGCAGGGAAAAAAATATTTGTGTGAAGTTTTGTGTGAAGTGCTGCTTTTTTCTGTAAAAGCATCAGGGGGTTTGGGTAAAAAATGCAGTCAGAAAAAGCTTGATGTTTTTTCAGTGAAAAACACCTTGACATAAGTTTTTTAATCAGTTCTTAGTATAATTGCAGCCAGAACACAAAGGAAACAAGCAACTATTTCTTCTCTTCCTTTGGCCAAGATATATTGTTAATGCACAGGCAAAGTTCTGCACGTTCAAATCTGTGACTAGAAGATTTCAAGCTGCAGAAATATTAATTCACTGATATAAATAAAAATGTATTGAAAACATAGAGGGGAGTATATGGTATACACATATATAAGTTAAAAAATATATTTATGTAATATACTTGACATGTAATTCTGAGAACTGCACTTCAGGGCTCCCCAAAACCATCAAGCAAATCAAACAGATTCCACCCAGAAATAGATATACCTATACTTTTATCATCAGTGTTAACTAGACTTGAATTATTGTGCTCTGCTGAGCAGAAGGTTTGGAATTTTTTTCAGATGGAACACTTCACTGAGACATTAGGAAGAAATGCTTCTCTGTGAGGCACTGGCACAGGCTGCCCACAGAAGCTGTGGCTGTCCCATCCCTGGCAGTGTTCAAGGCCAGGTTGGACACGGGGGCTTGGAACAACCTGGTCTAGTGGAAGGTGTCCCTGCCTGTGGCAGGGGGTTGGAACTGGATGAGCTTTAAGGTCCCTTCCAACCCAGACTATTCTCTGACTAAGAATAGGCAGAACTTGATACTGCTTGAGTCCCAGACTAGACCTTGGTTCAAACTGTGGCCCCACTGAGGTCAATAATTTCCATTGGCTTCAGTTGTGCCAGTATTTTAAGTCCCAAAGATACATCTTGATTGGTCACAGATGTTTATAAAGGGCTGGTGCAGATCTTTAACAAAGGGATACACTTCACTGCATGGATGCAACACTTCCTCCCTACTCCTACCTTTGCTGAACTAAGCTTGCAGAATGAGGCCTCTGTGTAAGTATCACTTAAAGCAGAGTTGTGGCCATATTCAGCTGTAAGTGTGAGATAATTTTGGAGCCTCGCTTAATTTCAAACTTTCAGCTAATTCATTTCATACTGTGCTTTCCAACAGAAACAGCATGAAAACAACCATATCTCAGTCTAAATTATGAGTAATCCTATTTAACTTCTTTGAGGTCTATTTTGAGCAAGCAACAGAATGTACATCTATATCAGTCAAAACTGCTGAAAGACTTACATGCCTACTTGTCAGTTCAACAAACTGCATTGACAGGGGTCCCGGGTCTTAAGTTCTTAAGCTCATACAAATCTTATAAGCAACCCTGTTGACCTGGGGATCATTGGGGGGAAAAGATTCATGGGTTGGTAGGTCAGGCCAAAAAGGCTAATGACTTTTCCTTCTTCTGATTGGGAGGCTGTGAGAAGCAGCCCCTCAGCTTGCATTTTCTGTGTAGTTTGTTTGCTGAAGGAGCTATCTCATCCACCTCAGGAGTGGTTATGAGACCAAAGCTTTTATGCATTTTAATGACTTCAGCCTCTCTGGGAGGAAAGTATGGGGGTGCTGGAAATGTTTTGCTCCAGCTGTTTTTTACCAGGAAAACTCATCATTTATGCTCTGCAGACAAAATATCTTAAAAACTTAACTTGCTCCCCTTTGCCTGTACTTCCTCAAATTGCATACATGGAAACCTGCTGTGGTGGAAATCGTGTACAGTATTGAAAGGCTCACAAAGGTACAAAAATATCTATTATTGTATACACGATACAATAGTTTCCACGTATTTTATTTTTCAGGGATATTCAAGACAATATCAATATACGTACAATTGAAAGGAATTCATTCATGGGCCTCAGTTCTGAAAATCTGATTCTGTGAGTAATTCGTTGATCTTCTTGTTGGCTCTTTTTTTTTTTGTCCTGAATAAGATTAAGGAAATCAGGGGATGGGCACTATTCAATAAGTTTCCAGTTTCAATCTGAAGTTTTAGGCTTCTTCCCTATCCCTGAAATCCAGGTATTCTGTTATCCTGCCATGAAAAATTAATGCCTTTGTGAGTTTTTGTTGTGTTCTAATCCTACTCTTTATTTTAGAAGCACAGCATACAGCATATTTAGCAATTACTGATGCCAAGGTTAAACATATTCCCCCTACAACAACAGCTCCATGTGATACAAATTGTGTTCAAAAGGATAGCATGACTCATAAATATTTACACTCAGACACATCATTCAAAGGCATTTATTCCTCCTGCAAAGTATATGTAGATGTTGTGGAAATGCACACAATATTAATGCATTGATACAGGCCAGTTCACAACACAGTTTCAAGCTGCATGGTTAGATGACTCTACATTTGACTTAAACAGTCGTGTATTGTAATGAACTCTCTCACTTCTTTGATTGCTTCTCTTGGTATATCAAAACCTACTGTTTGCTTGCTAACAAGCTGTCTTTGTTTCACCTAACCAGTGACCAGACTGGAAAACTTTCCCACTCTGTGTGTGTGCAGTTTGCTTCACATCCTAAAGTAGACAAGCAAGATCTGATTGACTGAATGGGCTCACAGTGATCTTTATGGGAGCAAGGTCAGACCATCAATATTGTCCCCATCAGGGAGTGTAGTGACAGGACAAGGAGTAATGGGTTCAAACAAGGGAAATTTAGGTTACATGTAAGGAAGAAATTCTTCCCTGTGAGGGTGGTGAGACCTTGGCACAGGGTGCCCAGAGAAGCTCTGGCTGCTTTGCCTTGCTTCATAACCTGCTCACATGATGTCCTGACTCTGCTATAGTTCTCCCTTTGGATAGAGGCCCTGCCTGTGTGCTTTGACAGTCCCTGATTAGGCTTTCCTTATCCAAGCTCTGCATCTCTGCCTCCATTGTCACTTGTCGCTAATGTAAGAGTTAGTGGAGTTGGTAAGACTGGAAGGGAGAGGAGAGTTTGCGTCAACAGAAACTTGTCTCCATGTAGTATAATGAGGTCTTGGGATTTGGGTAAAATCTTTTTTAGTCTTTTTACTGTTTGAATTCAATTAGCCAGGTGATGGGAGTGTATGGTCCACACTGTATGGCAACAGTGACTCTGGTTTTACAACCTTAGTATCTCATTTCATAGCATCATGTTCAGTGAAAGAACGCAGTATATGCTTATCTGTGATTAAAAGCATATATATCAGCCTGACAGTTATGAATGGACAAGATCAATGTAATCTAATAAATGTTTTAAATGCTATAAGCAGGGACATGTCTCTCCTCTGTGCCTGCATAACTCCTGCCTAATAGTGCTTGCAAGTAAAGGGAATGGTGACAGCTCTCCTCATCTGACCTTACAGACATTATAGACACAGAGCTATGTACATCTGCCTGTCATGGTCAAAAGGGTAATCCTTTCAGCCATACCCATAGCTGGTTTTCATGCTGACCTTAGCTCAGACCTTATCTAAGTGGGTCACTCACATTCCCAGCTTTCAGTGTGAGTTAAAAACAAAACGTCCAGGTTTGCTGACAGTTTAATTAAATCAGCCCATTTTTGCCATCAATCAGACCTGTCACTGCCTGTTGGAGAGGATGTGAGTTGCAAAGTGACATTTAAAGTGAGATGAAAGATTGCATCATAAAGACGATAAATAAAACTGAGCCAAATGTAAATTTAATTGACAGCANAATCAGACCTGTCACTGCCTGTTGGAGAGGATGTGAGTTGCAAAGTGACATTTAAAGTGAGATGAAAGATTGCATCATAAAGACGATAAATAAAACTGAGCCAAATGTAAATTTAATTTTTAGGACAGCGAAGGGAAGAGAGGGAAGGACATTAAACCTTAATTAGTTAATGCACTTCAGTGACAAATTGGCAGAAAGCCCCAGGAGCTTCGATCCCCTGGTCCATACCTCTGTCTCTTCTTGGGGGAGGAAGCCTGGAGAGGTGGGACTGAGGCAGCAGAGCAGACAGGGAGTGTAATTTCTCAAGGCAGCAGATGTAGGAGGAATCAGCCGCTTCCTGCGAGATTTGGCACCACCACCGCCCCACTTTGGTCCTGGCAAAGGTTACGCTGTGGTCCAGTGTTCAAAAAGCATCTTGACTAAAGTAAAACTAAGTGTCACCAACAGCACTAGCAGGAAAAATCCTGGTCTCACCCATCTTGGAATTAAGCTGGAACAGCCTCACTGATTCCGCTGCTGCTTCTAGTACCAGCAACTTCATCAGCTCTGCCCTTGCTCCAGCTATCATCTCTGATGGTAGTACCTATCTGCCCTACTCATGTCTACTTTTCAAAGCCTTCCTCCAGCTCCTGGGATACTACTTGCTAGAATTTACAGACATGTCACCGTTTGAATTTGCATTTAATAATTTTGTTTGTTTCAGATTCCTTTCATGGATGTGAATTACATACATTTTATTTGTGAAGCAGGAATAAGAAAGCTTTCTCTCTATTACAGATGGCTGAACAAAAATGGGATTCGGGAGATAGAGGATCATGCATTTAATGGAACCTTCCTGGATGAGCTGTAACAATTTCTGTTGTTTACTATTCTTAAAAGCAATCATTAGAAGGCAGTAACTGCTACAAGGGCTGTTTTAATCTCAGATTGTTTTAGCATGAATATTTTTGTGGTTTTTCAGAAATCTAAGTGATAATCACAACCTCGAAAGACTGCCAAATGAGGTCTTCAAAGGAGCCAGTGGGCCCATTGTTTTGTAAGTAATATTGAGATATCATTTTTCTCATTATTAACTCCCTAGAAGAGAATAGAGGAAAACATACAAATGCCAGCCTGGATCTCAACAACTCATAAACATTGGAGTTCAAAACTAGACGTATATATTGGAAGCTATAAGTGAAATTTCAGTCTAGATCTGTATTTTTACTTTGTCCTCAAGTTTTGGGGAGTATTTGGATCCAGGGATTTAGATCCAGATTCCTCTCCACAGCTGATTAAACTCTGTAAGATAATACAGCTGCTTTGTTTTGTTTGTTTGTTTGTTTTTTTCCCAGAGAAAAATGCTTAGTTTTTTGGTTGAGCAAGATCAAGAATAGGTGAGTGGGTCCTCAGGGCTTAAATCTGAATTGCTCACCACTGAAGATCTGCCCCTGCATCTCTAAGGCTTAATTCTGAAGATAAATTCCCTAGCCTACAGGGATAGCTAGGTATGAGCTATATCTCATGCAGTTACAGGAAGCTGTCTTTGGTGGGTGGTAAGCTGGAAAGAAAGACCTTAGCAGGAGAGAATTCTGCAGCAAGAACGCTCATGGATCTCAGTCACCATTACCTCAATGGTTTGTCGTGGGGTCTGAAAACACCTGTAAGTGTGCACAGCTGCTTGTGTGCTCAGCACAAGGCACAACACAGAGGAGCTGCAACAGAAACACGGGAGTCATATTTTGTCTCACCAATTCATCAGAGCCCATCTACTCTGGGCATCCAGCGAGGGCTAAGAGTTAACCAGAAAGGGGAAAAGGGAGTCACTGAAGCTGTTGGAAGATTTTACACAGAGGTTAGTATGGTTAGAAATCTACAGAAGGAGAATAATATCTTGAGTTCAGATCAGAGCTCTTCTGAAGGCCTTATTTCCACATTGTGATGGTCAGTGCACCTGTGATACAAAGAGTTGAGTTATATGTGATATGGGTTACTGCATTCTGCTCCACTTCTATCACTCTCTCACAGTGTCTTTTTCTCTGGAAAAGACTGCTAGTGAAGCATCACTTCAGCAGTAAGATCATAGATGTTCCTTTTGAAGAGCATTCTTTCCTGTAGTGAAAAGTAAATGCATTTTTTTTTGCAAGCTGTAGCTGATACAATCATATTCTGGAAGTTTATCAAATTGATTTGGCTGTAGTTCAGATTCCTTTGATAGTTCAATTGCTAACACCGAGTTATTTGTGTAGGAAGTTTTCTGTTCCATTACCAATACATCCACTGTTCTATGGATGGGAAATTACCTTTTTATCCTAACTGAGATCAGGATAAAAGCCTTCTTACTTATCCATCACTGTAGTGTACAACAGGAATGCACGTACGGAAATGACTGACCCACAATCATATCTTTGCTGGGACAAATAGTGTAGCTGCAGTCAAATCTGTGTTTCAGACTGCATTATTTCATTAAAATGAATGTCAGGATGTTTTAACTCTTGATCTTCCTGAATCAGTTTTCTACAGTCAATTTATACCAACTTCTGTTTTATAATACAGCATATTAAAATAGTGTGAAGAGACACAAACATGAGCACCAATCTTAGCCCTCGTACAGGCTACACAGTTTCACAGATCAGTAAATCAGTTCCTCTGAGGCTTACAGCTCTTGGCTGAATTGGAATATCATCATCTAGAAAGACATCAAGTTTTAAAGGATTTCAGCTCTGATGGTAGGCAGGGAAATCAAATAGCTAATTACTCCCACACCTATATGTATTCATTCTATAAAGAAATACACTGTATTTCCAACTTGGAATTTTATAGCTTCAATTTTCAGCCACATTGTCTCATTTAATCATCTTCTGATGCTCCCAGAGCTGTACTGGCTTACATCAGCTTTTACTGAAGTCCTGAGGAGCTCTTTGGCTATATCCTCACTTGGGTGCACAGCAAGATATGGCTGTGGTCCATCCAAACCTTGCAATTTGTCTTCAATGGGAAATCCACATATGGGGGCCACAGGAAAGCTCCAGTCGATCCCCAGCTCATCAGCTGAGTCCCTAGAGCACAGGGAAAATATTTCTCACCAATCAGTCTGATTGGTGATGCTCTGATCTCTGTCTACTCTGATCTCTGCTCCACCAGCCAATTCTTGCTGTTTCTTTATGTGCCTTTCAGACCTCATCAGTTGGTAAGTAGTTTTGTTAATCCAACAGAGACTCCCAGTGGGAAAGAGAAGTGATTGGAAGAGAAGTCAGATTCATTTTGCTGTTCCTGAGCTGGCTGCTGTCAAGGCTGATGACTAGCAGCCAAGCAATAATAATACAAGTATATGTATTCCAGTCACTGATGCTTTCTGGTTTGATTTCCTACTGCCACTTTATTGTCTTGTTCATCATGCTTATTTAATTTATCAAGCTTCTAACTAGAGAGCAGTGTCCCAGAGAACCTCTGCACTGAGGTCTGCGTGTAGTGACTCAGTTGAGTAAGTTACTAAACCACCTGCACAATATCTGTTTGCTGTTTGAGGGCTTGTCAGTGGTGTATTAACTGTCCCTAACAGACATAACCAACAACAGCACTTTCCCTAACTCACTCTCACTCATGTGCAATAATGAGCATAAAAAGATTTTTTTTTAAAGAAGAAGAAAATAATGGAAAAAAATTCATATTTATGAAATTATTTAAAGATGCCCAGAGATCCAGTGACATTTTAGCTATTTTTTAAGGCTAGGTGATACTCCTGTTCATGGTTGGGACTCAATAAAGATTTTTAGCTAACAAGACAAAGAAAACATCTTCCATGCTCTTGTTGAGAATTATGAGCCCTTATAAAGTCCCACAGGCTCTCAATGATGCCATGAATGATACTGTCAGTGGATTTAGGCAGAAAACTGCTGTTTAGTTTTTGAGACATAAATACATACTTTCGTTAGGCAGCGGCATTCTAAGGGCAACAGCCAGTCCATGAAACAATTGCAGCTGCTTATTGTAACCTAATTACCTCTTCAAGTATCTAAGTCAGGTATCAATAGCCTAAAATTTCTTGTCAGCTGCTTCTTTTAGCTCCTGTGAGAAGCAGGTCAGGCCCAGAACAACCTCAGGACCACAGCATGGCTGCTCTCAGCCTCACCTGTAGAAGTTCAGAGCATTTCTGGCTCCACTGGTCTGTCTCGCCCTGCCAGTAGAAGGCATGGCCTCAGACCAGGGTAGGGGAGTACAGTCTTGCTCCTCTGCTACCACAGTTCATGGTCCAGTTGTTGAAGATGGTATATCCCTTCAGAGCCTGGAGGCAAAGCTTCAGCTGTGGGCACATCATGGACACAAAGATCATCTTTACCCACCACTGAATTTACTATCTGCTTTACTAGCTGCCTATGGATTTGTTAGACTTGGCCACCCTAAGCTAACTTTCACTAACCGTGAGTTCAAACAGCCTGTTGTTCATTTTGTTTCTTAGAACAGTTGCAAATGTGGATATGGTACATAGCAACTGTCTAAACTTTATTACATGCTGCTGAAATCTGGTCTCCCCCTTACATGACATTATACTGCATTAATATGACAATAATAAAAATCTAATTATTCTATGATTCTGTGTTGGGTTATAGTGACCAAACAATAGGTTGTCCTGACTTCTTATTGTTATTAATTGGATAATTAATTAGATTAATTGGATACTGTACCTTGGAGGGGTCATGGAGAAAATTACAAATATTGTCAGTCCAATTCCTTGATTAGGGAAATCTCCTTTCTTTTGTTGGAGACTAAAGAGCAGAGCAGCCTCAGCAAACACTGCATCCTGGATCAGTCTCAGGCCATAAGAGCACAGGGGCAAAGGGAGGACAGGGTGATTTTGTGCAGTTCATTTTATTGTTGCTTCTCAGAGAAAGGAGGAGTGTGCTCTCCTTCTGTCATGAGCCAAGGGACACAGTTTGTGCCTTGGTGAGGGAAATGCAGGGATGTTTTGCCCCAGCTGTTACACCCTGGAACCACTGGGGTGCATTCCCAAGTATTTCTTAAGCCTGGAGATGAAGCACCCTTGGTCCTTCTTCCCTTTCCCCACCTTCAAGGCACAGGTTAAGATTTAGTGTTTGCACAATGGGTTTCCTTTTAAAAGCCCTTAATACATTTGTAGCTGCTGCTTCCATCACTGCCTTTGATAACCTGTCCCACACAGTAATTGCCTTCCATATAAATACATCTCTCCAAATTTCCTGTAATCTTGCCCCTTTCTCAGCTTCAGTCTGTGCTGTCTTTATTTTTCAAACCTCTGGAAATGTTTTCTTATTTTTGTTCCTCACAGTCTGAACCAACTCACCCGTGTCTCTCTTTGATCTCTTTCTCTTCCTAATGAGTACAAGACCTGATATCCCAACCTCTCCTCACATACGTACCCCTACGTGAGTTCGTCTTTTTGTGCTTAGTGCTTTTTCCACAGCAGCCTTCCGCTGATGTGATGTTCATGCAGCAAACTTCTGTTGTGATTTCGTCAGCCTTTTTTATCCTGTAGCAGTACTGTGAGATGATTGTTGTATTAACTGGGTACTTACTAAACCCAGTACCATATGGCACTAATGGTTTATGTCCCTGCTAATTCTAACATAGAGAATTTTTTTCTGAGACCAGACTAACATCATTTGACTGTTGTTGGCAATGGATATTAGTTCAAGTTTCCTGGAGGAACATGTAATTTATCCCAGGATCCTCTTTTCAGTGTACATTTCCAGCTGATCTCTTTCCAATCACTACTCTGAGAATAAGTAGGACAGTCCAAAACACATATCCACTGTCGAGAAGAAGAAATCTGCTTTTTACCAAGGTTTTCTTATGTTTTCTTAAAGGGATATTTCAAGGACGAGGATCAGCTTCCTGCCAAGTCATGGCTTAGAACTCATTAAGAAGCTGAGAGCAAGGTCTACATATAATTTAAAAAAACTTCCTGATTTAAGCAAATTTAGAGCTTTGATTGAGGCAAACTTCACCTATCCCAGCCATTGCTGTGCTTTTACGAACTGGAAAAGACAAAAGTAAGTGATTTCATATTTTTTCTTTCTGGTGCTTTGCAGCAGATGTTCAGAACGTAGCTCATATCTCCATGATGCCGCTTACATTAAGGTTACAGTTAGGTACAGGGTTAGGATTAAGGGATCCACAAGTCCTACATATCCAAAGGCACATGGGTTTCAAAAGAGATGCCAGGGGAGTATGGAACAGGACCAGCACTACTCTTTCCACACCTTTCTCATCTGGGTCAGACATGGTGGTCAGGATGTAGGCCTCATCTCCATGATGCTGCTTACATTAGGGTTAGAGTTAGGGTTCAGTGATCCACAAAGCCTACAGCTCAAGGGACACTGGGGCTGCAAAAGGCATGCAAAAGGTGTGCACAGGACAGCACCAACATTACTCATTCCATACCTTTCTTATGCGGGCCAGACATGGTGCTTGTGACATAAGCCTCATCTCCATGATGCTGCTTACATTAAGGTTTGGGTTAGGGGTAGGGCTGAGATAGTCACAAATCCTATGATTCAGGTGCATGATCCCATTCAGATTCAGGGTAGGGTTAACTTTCAGAGATCAACAGAGCCTTCAGCACCAGAGACATAGGAGATGCAGAAGACATGGCATTACATGGCACTGTACGAGCATTACTCTTTGCATACCTTTTTCATCTCATTAAATGAATTTCCTTAAAGTCTGGATGGAACAGGTCTCTTCAGCACAGGTAAGTAAATGGATAGAAAAAAAAAATATATACACATACAATACATGGAGGTTCATGCTACACAGTGCACTGCCTCTCTACTAAAGGGGAATAATACATTTTGATAGGTGTGTTAGCATCAGCATTTTCCCCAGCTGTGGCTCTAGTTCCCACTAGCTAAAGGTCCATCTGTCACTGTGACCTGCTATTCTGGAGCCACGCTGAAGACATTCAACAGGAAAAGGTTGATAACTTACCAGGAGGTAGTTGGAGGGAAAGCTGTGTTCACACAGAAGCTGGTTGGTACTTGGCCATCAGTTCAGGAGGGTAATAGGACCACTGCATGATCTCAAACTTGTCTCTCAGGAAGCCACATTGATCTTGAAACAGCCACCAAGCACCACAGATATAGATAATATCTGTCAAGTCTACATACACAACATTTTTGGACATGATTTATGAAATGGTTAACCTAGGACAGACCTTTTCTACCCAAATCAACAGTCAGGGCAGGGTGTCTTTTTAGATTCCCAAAGTAGTTTTCCATGCTTATTTTAATTTTCTATTAGCAAATTGCAGTGAGACTTCAAGTATCAATAATTCTCATTGAATATTATCAGCTCAGATAGATAAGACTTCAAATGTACAAATTAACTAGTTAACTGTGATGTGACCAGACTTGCCACAGGATACAGTGACCTTCCTGTGGCCTTCGGGTCTCAAAAATCATGCTGTTTGTTAGGGGCTGTTTTATTTACTTCCAGGTAGTCCAGGCAGGATAAAAAGGATGCTTCATCACCCCCAGAAGAGCATTTTTAAGGATCAGTGCAGCAATCAGTATTCATATAGGGAATCTGGGAAGGAATTAAGACAGGGATGTGTGGCCCCTTTCTGCCTGCTCCACTGATGTTAGATTTTCCCTCCCTGAGAATTCTGCAGTGCTCCAGAACATTAGATGAAGTAAGCTGCCATAGTGGATCATACTTGATCACCTGTTCCAAATCCATCTGTACTGGTAAAAAGGTACTGTTGTGATAATACAAAACTTAAACCTGTTACAGCTGCATTGCTTTCTGAACTTTGGAGCATGTCACATCAAAGCACAGCTCCTCCACACTGAGATGCAAATTAAAACAATTTTGATGCTTTCCTTTCCCTCCCCCCCATTCCAGTAAGGATTATATTACTGGATTTTTCCAGTCCAGTATGATTTATCACACTGGCCTAACAGAAGGTGAACTGCTTTCTTAGGACAAGCCCAGTGCAGTTTGCTGAACACTCCTCATGTTCTTCTGTGACTGGAAAATAATATCCTTGAAATGCAGATAGGGCAGAGGTTGAATGTTAAAACCTTTAACTTGACATAGACCATTATGAACTTCAGCAAGCTTTTGGCTTTCTTTGACATAAAGATCACCATCTGCCTGAAAGAATGACATTGATATGACTCTGTCCTTACACTCAATCATTATTCTGTGGAGGAGCTGTCACAAGAAATCCTACTTAAAGTATGGCAGCATCAGGAGTCACATTTGGGCCTTGTCTCATGAGAACATGCTATCACCTGCTCACAGCTCACTTGGTGTCACTTTTTTGGTGAGGATGACTGCTTTGAGATNAAAGTATGGCAGCATCAGGAGTCACATTTGGGCCTTGTCTCATGAGAACATGCTATCACCTGCTCACAGCTCACTTGGTGTCACTTTTTGGTGAGGATGACTGCTTTGAGATAGGGCTTAATACAGAACCTAGGGTGGAACTATTTATTCTGTTGAGTGTGTTCCTCAGCACACAATAGTCTGCTGTCCCTGGATCCAAATGAAGCACATAAAATAATGACTTGTGCAAAGGCAGTCATTTTTGTTTAATTTTGTCAGTGCACTCTACCAATTTTAACTTTATTCTTTAAGTTGTGCTTACTCTACTTTTCAGAGGGTTTGCTTGAGCAAAGCAATGTTAAAGAGTACTAGAAGGTTATGTGGAGACTGAACAAATGAACTATGTTACGATACCTGCCCTCTCATAAGAAAGCAAGGACCCATCCCTTGCCAAAATATGTTTTAACTTGTTACTTTGAATGCACCACACAATCCAAAGAGCAAACACCCAAGGGCAAATTGCTGGTAAGCAGTCAGTACCAAAGCAGTTTGCAACTCCCCATCTTACCTGCTCACAGTTGACCAGGAAGAAGACTCCTCACCACCCTTCCTCAGAGCAAAAAGAACAGCCAAACTTCTCTAGGACTCTGGTTTTCCTTGGGACCACTCGCTGTAAAGTAACTCAAGAATTAATAGATTGTAATAATCAGAAATATTTAACTGGCCTTACATAGCAATCTTGTCAGGGGACAAATTCAGCTCCAGGCAGTGCCTCTTGTAATTTGGGAAAAGGTTTATTTTTAACTCATAGCTGAGAAATGACTGGATAAAAACATTTCCCTCAGTTCATTGCTGAAGCACCACCAATTGCAGTAGCTTTCAGTGCCCTCAAGTGCCTTTTTCACTCAAAACTGAGGGACTTTCTTTCCCTTTATTGCTCCTTGGGGCATATACTCCCTTTCAGCTAGAGAACTGTTGATATATTGATCAGTACACTGGACCCCTCACTCATCCTTATGCGAGCAGAACACAGGGGAGCAAAATGTAATGCCTTGTTATTGCTGTTATAACCTTCATAGTACATATTTGACCTCACAGAAAATCAGTTTTTTGCCTCAGTTGACAGGCAAGATGAAAAATATTGATAATAGTAGAGGATGTTCAGAACCTCATAGGAAATGTCCCTCACCTTCTGATGCTGGGGCTTCATTAGTTTTCCTTTCGTGCAGACCTTTTAAATTCGATTTTTGGAGGATGTAGAGAGTGCACAAAGTCAAGGGGTAAAAGTATGTTACAAAAAAAAAAAAAGGTCTCCCTTTTAAGCTGCTAGCAATTCTTTAAAATTTTCAACCTAAAACTTGCCTAGAAAGCTCTTTTCTCAGCTGCACCACAAGTCAGGGTGGAAGATAAGAGTAAAGTCTAAGTCTAGAAATCACACACCTAAACTGATGTCAGGGCTGTAGATTAAAGTAGGCAGAGCTGAGCTGTGTTGGTTTTGAAACACACTGTCAGCTGGTTTATTCCCTAAATCAGATTAGGCCTGGATCCATCTTATGCAAAACTATGGATGCATATGGCTGGGAAAGCAAATTTCAAAGGCAGCCTAGGAGAAGCAGTTGTGAAATCTGACCCTTTATTTCCTGTTGATACATTTTGATGTTTGTTTCTGAGATTGATACTCATCCTTCTATTATCTCAACCGAAGCATTTCTATCCTCTTCTGTTGAGCTAGGCATAAAGAAGGGCATAGAATACTCTAGAAAATAAAGCCAAACACAAAACTTATCAGTGACAGGTTATGTGAGAAATCTACGTGAAACAAGGGAGGCTTCTTACACAATGCATTATCCACGTGCATAACTGCATCACGAGTGTTACTAAGGCAAACATTAGGCTTTCCTTTCCCTTACATTTTATGATGTTTCCAAACCTTTTACACTTCCATGTAATATCTTTATAAATAGAAACCAGCCAGACTACTGATTTCAAGCTCCAGGGTAGTCCATATAATCAGCTAACCAGGAAAACTGAGCTGTGAATGGAAACGGGATGATTTTGTGTTTGTTGGATGTCATGTGCCGTCAGTTTCTAACTCTACTCTTCTTAAAATTTCAGCACTGAATTACATCCAATATGTAGTATATCATCTCAGAACAAGCAAGACCTTGACGAGCAGCCTGGCAACAAGCTACGCAGACAATCTGCAGCTGAAGAGGATAGTTCCAGCTATGGCGTAGGATTAGATCCAGCAGAGAATGAATTTGACTATGGTTTGTGCAATAAAGTAGTTAATGTAGCTTGCTCACCTAAACCTGATGCTTTCAATCCATGTGAGGATATCATGGGCTACAACACTCTGAGAATTCTGATATGGTTTATCAGCATTTTAGCTATCACTGGGAACATTGTAGTCCTCATTATTTTAATAAGCAGCCAATACAAACTCACCGTACCTCGCTTTCTAATGTGCAATCTTGCATTTGCAGACCTCTGCACAGGTATCTACCTATTGTTTATTGCATCTGTAGATATCCAGACCAAAAGCCAGTACTACAACTATGCCATAGACTGGCAAACTGGGGCAGGATGCAATGCAGCAGGATTTTTTACAGTGTTTGCAAGTGAGCTCTCAGTCTACACACTGACTGTGATAACTCTGGAAAGGTGGCACACCATCACCTATGCCATGCAGCTGCACCGCAAGGTTCGACTTCGTCATGCTGTGGTTGTAATGATTTTTGGCTGGTTGTTTGCTTTCACAGTGGCACTTCTTCCCATAGTTGGAGTCAGCAGCTACATGAAGGTCAGCATCTGTTTGCCCATGGATATAGAAACACTGTTTTCTCAGGGTTACGTTGTATTTCTTTTAGTGTTGAATGTACTTGCATTTATGATTATATGTGCCTGCTATATCTGCATCTACTTTACTGTGAGAAACCCTAATGTGGTCTCTTCAAACAGTGACACCAAGATTGCCAAGCGCATGGCCATACTGATCTTCACAGATTTCCTCTGCATGGCACCAATATCTTTCTTCGCAATATCAGCCTCACTCAAGGTTCCTCTCATCACAGTCTCCAAATCCAAGATCCTTCTGGTTTTGTTTTACCCCATCAATTCCTGTGCAAACCCTTTCCTCTATGCCATTTTCACAAAGACTTTCCGCAGGGATTTCTTTATTTTATTGAGCAAGTTTGGTTGCTGTGAAATGCAAGCTCAGATTTACAGAACAGAGACGACCTCATCTGCTCATAATTTCCACACAAGAAACGGCCATTGCCCTCCTACATCAAAAAGCAGTGATGGAACTACTTATACATTGGTTCCTCTGAATCATTTAAAATGTGTGCGTGAATTCGTGTCTGAGGCAGTGTGATAATCAGTTCCAACTGTGAATTTGAATAATGATGTTAACATGGCTTCTAAACTATTTTTTTTATGAGAAAAAGAGTAACTTATTTCCACTTTCCTAGTTTAGTTCCATGAACAGCCGAACACATCACCTTTAACATCCTGAACAAGAACAAAACTTCAGTACGGCCAGAAGTGTTCTTGTGGAATTGTTCCACAAAATGAGATTATAAACTGGTGTCTCCCACAATATAGGCAGAGACAACCCTTAATTCTAGGAGAATGTTAGCTGCTTAGTGAGAATTAAGTAGTGGTTATCTACAGTGAAAGATAAAAAGATGTAGAACTAGAGATTTTTTTTGCCTGCGAAGCATGTTTTAACAATAATACAGAATTGGCTCTTTTCATTAATCGTATCTCCTGGAGTTACAGGAGACAGAAGGCCAACTGAATGCCCTCCTTCAGCACAGACTTAGTACAAATGAGAATAGTGTGTGTTTTGTGTTAATTGATTTCTGTTGACCACAGCAGAGGGGCAGGAGGCATCTCCAGCTGATGTTTACGTGCATGAACCTGCCTTCCTCTGCACAGAAGTGTCACTTTGGTGGGATTTGTGTTGCTGTAGCTTGGCAGACTCAGAGAACCAAATTTCATCTGAGTTTGCATTAAGGATTTTTGGGTGGGTTTGTTTTCAAGTTGAGCCAGAGCAAGAACAAGAGCAGGGGAAATCCTTCACAATAAGGGGGATGTTTTCTCAACTTGATCTGTTAAAGTTGGGTTGAAATGACTTTTGTGTGGCTGAGCCCCTTGGGTATGCAGGATGGGCCAACGGCCTGTTCTAATGTGATACCTGAGGCAGATTTGCCATACAGCAGTATTAGTGCATTACATTATCTGGGCTATGTAAATGGTTACAGATTTAGATATGGCTTTTGAAAACCTGAAGGAAAGTTTGTATGAAATCCTTAAAGTTCTCTTACCCTTTCCCTTTTTAAAAAACCCCAAACCCCTCCATTTGCACATTCAGAGCATGGGCTGGATTGAATGACCTGAGAGAAACCATACACTGCATATGCTGAAAGGACAAAAATACCTCTTAATCAAGATTTCCTGATTGTATAAGGCTTTTGAATAATACCTGGATGAACATATAGACTTCTTACATGATTTGAATATCAACTTTTTGAGGGTCAATCATTCCAAATCACACCAACACCTGAGGGCTGGGTAGGGTTTTCTCATGCTGATTGTGTGGGTATATGGGCATAAAGAAAAAATTAGGCCAGGAGTCTGGGCTTCATTCACACCTCTCAAACGACTCAAGGTTTTTCCCCATGAGATTATAAATCTGTGGAGCCTTCATGGTTAAATGTGATTTGCTTTGAATGTTTCCTGCCCACACATCCTAACATTTCAGTAAGAATTCTTGCTGCTTCTGTCCATAATTTCCCCTGTCATCAGCTTCACATTTCTGCATCTGACCTGATGTGAATAACTACAGGAGATGATTATTCGTTCAAGTCCTAGACAGGGAAGGAAGCATCAGCTCCCTAGTGCATAAAACAGGGGAGATCAAAGATGATGTGTTTTGGAGAGGGAAATTTCATTATTCAACGCAAGTAACACTCCCTCCAGGATCCAGGAGAAGGAAGAATGGAAAACTGGGAAGAAAGTTTATCTATCTCTGGGAAGCTCTTCTGAGGAATCGTTTCTTCACAAATGCTTTATGTCACATACAGTGTACTAGTGTGCAGTCATTAAACCCCATCCCATTAGTAGTGTCTGAATGATGATATTCCAAAATCACAAGTAGTCTTGTACTAAGAAAAGACTCTTGAATCTATTTTGGGGCCAAAACATAGGGGTGTTTTTTGGCAAATGCTATCCCATTTTTGTTGATAAACAAGGCAAATTCTTGTAGCATGTCACTGGGCCCTGACCATTTACAAAGGCAGTAGGATGAGACCTGGCAGTTCAGGAAAGCACAGGCATAGTCCACAAACCAGTCACGTAAATTCTCCCACAGCTAAGTCAGTCTGGCACATAAGCTTGATACAGCTCATCTACTTCATGCAAAACCATTGCCCAGAATCAGGACATGGTTGAATACGCTTTACAAATAAATCACTCCTGAACAGCAACCTTGCAGGTTTGTGTCTTACAGCCAGAGTGAGAGCAGAACTCTTCCTCCAGAAAAGACATAGGATCATACTCAAAGAGAAAGTAGAACATGTGTAATGGGACACTTTGCCTCATCCCTAGCAGAAAGACAGCACAGAAATGCTTGAGGCACATGTCATCTTGCCCTGAGCTCTGAAGGTAGCTCAGGCTGTGGCACCAGCTCCAAAGCTGGGAGGATCCTGATGTCCTTGTGGTTGTCATGTCAAGATCATGGAATCAACCAGATTGGGAAAGAACTTTAAAATTATCAAGTCCAACCACTTCCCCCAGCACTGCCAAGGCCACCACTAAGCCATGTCACTGAGGGCCTTGTCTGTACAGTGTCTGAACACTTCCAGGGATGGCAGTTCCACCACCAAGTTAAAAACCTCCTTCTTATAGTCCTCAGATCTACTTGGCTTTCACTACTCTTTGAATTTTAATTTCAAGCATCTGCCAAACTGAGAGAGGTATTGTAGGACCTGTGTCTTGCCCTGTGCAAGATATTGGTCTACTGATTAGCAGTTTTTAAAAGCAGTGTTTTTTCTATGAAGAAAGCAGTGTAAGGGGGGAAAAAAAGGCAAGATACATTTTATTCATGCCTGTAATGTAAAGAAAGCCTGATGGTCTGGTGTGGGTTTTCTCAGCTCTGAACATGCTTATGTGTGTTATCTTTCAACTATTTTACATTTTCCTTTCTGAAACCTCTTTTAATAAAACCAATATCAAAACAAAGTGCCTGGAGAACAAGTGTATGGCCAGAGATACGCTGACAAAGCGTGCAATAAATGTTACTGCTTATCTGCAGAGCTTCATTGATGTGGCACAGCCTCCACAGTCAGGTCACTGTGACCTACGGATGAAACTCAAATGATGAGACTGCAAAGAAAATTCTCCTGGAGAGTTAACAAAGCACAAAAAGGGATGTTTGCAACGTCTTAAACAGGTAACTTAGCAACACTCATCTGTCTTTGTTTCAACCAATCTCTTCTATTATTCACATTTCTTATGAAGTAAGACATAAATCATTGACAGAACTTTGATAGGCAATTTTTCTCCTTTTTTTTACATATATAAATGGCTCTTTTTATATGATGCACTCTAATTTTCTTTCCATCTGTTTTCTAGCCAGGGCTTTGAGCTCCGTTTTTTGAGTGTTCTGCTTAAACAAATATGTGTGTGTCTGTGTGTGCACATTGTGTGTGGGAGAGAGAGGCCACCCATAACAAAGAAACAGAGTCAAAGCCTAGCTCTGACTCACGACAAAAAAAAAAAATCCAAGTTGTTCTAAGTTGGAGCCCATTGCTAGCGTGCTTCAAAGAGCATCTGACAGTTGACAACATTGCAGTACCTATCATAGAAAAAACAGTTTGGGTTGGAAAAGACCATAAGTTCATCTAGTTCCAACTCCCTTGCCATAGACAAGGACACCTTCCACTAGACCAGGTTGCTCAGTCGCCCAGCCTGGCCTTGAAATACCTTCTGGTTTTCCTCCCTACCCTGCCATATAATATGGCACTTGTATTTCAGTCTCCACAAAGCCGCAGAAGATTCCCGGTTAAGGAGTTACAATTGTCTTTGCCCTTATGGTACTAGTAACAGAGTGGCATAAAGAGACTGTGCTGGCAGTGAGGATACCATAAGCAATTCCTTCATCTGCTTGATAGTGATGGCTTGGCTTTGCAAGCAAAGATTTGGGAAGGGCTTTAACCACGCTTACTACAAGCACGATGACAAAGGGCATGTGGGATATGCAAAACTGGTTGGACAAAAAGCAGCTTAGGCAATCAGTGTCTGACCAGGACTGTCATCTCCTGAGTAATCTCAAGTGACCACCTGCATGCAAAAGTTGGATCTGCAGCTTCCCATACACCTTGTCACCTGCCATTCCGACCCTCGCCTGTCCATACAGACAAGTGAGCCCTGCCAGCCTGCACAGTGGGTTTGTTAGGGGAGTCACAGAGTGCACACAAGTGGCCCCCCTCTTTACACCTGAGGTTTAACTGCCTGTGCCTAGTGAGTTGGGACAGTGACAGCAAGGTCCTCAGATCGTAGGTTTTGTTAGTGTCCTTCTCTTTGATGGAAAACCATACAAGGCTACACGAGATCCATCTGCCTGGGTTTGAAGGTAGGAGTTTTCCCTCTCCTATGAGGAAGGCCTGTCTTCACTAATGAAGATTCAGGAAGGGCTTTAACCCACACATTCTGAACAAGACTATCATTTCCTGGGTCAGTCTCGAGCAACCAATGAGACAACATCAAGTGTCAAGGTGGAATTCTGACTTAGAGGCATTCAGACATAAGCCCACAGATGGGAGCCTTGTGGCAGTGTCTCCTCAGCGAAGCCACACGTACCAGGGAGCTGACCCTGCATTTCCTCTTGTACTGAGCAGGATTACTATTGCAACAACACAGCATCAGGAGGGTAAAACTAACCTGTCTCACAATGGTCTAATCCCAGCTCACGTCCCCTATTAGTGGGTCAACAATCCAACGCTTGGTGAATTCTGCTTCACAATGACAGGAAGAGCCGACATTGAAGGATCAAAAAGCAATGTTGCTATGAACACTTGGCTGCCACAAGCCAGATATCATTCTTTCAGCCATGCACCTGGTGGGGAACCCATACATGACTTCCCTGAGAAACACATATCTGGCGTTGTAATAGGAAGTGACAAATGGGGCCGCTTTGGCTTGTCAGGTCTTATCACAACAATTGCCACCACAGGTAAAGGTAATAGGAGCAGCTGGTCAAAAGCATCGACAGAACAAAAACTTGACCCAGTAGAGAAAGTAACCATGCACCATTTTCTTTACAACATTCCTCTGGAGGTTGCACAGATACGCCAAGTAGGGTTCACTCATTAGAAGGCAGGTCTACATTTGAGCTTGTTAAGAATGCAAGAAAAGGCTTTGCATCCCATTTAAAAAGTCCTCACATCATTTGACCACATTTTTTTCCTGTGGATTCCCTCCTAATCATTCCACTGAGGACACAGCAGATAATCTTACATTTAATTTATACAGCTTTGTTGTTAAGAAGAGTTTATAATGTGAAATTATTCATCCTTGAGGAATAATGTAACGATTCTTCCCCCTCCCTGAATGAAAGAACAGAAAGGAAAGGTGGGTCTGGTTAAATGGTCAGGTAAGCACAGACAAACCTCCTTACAGATTTGCATCTGTAATATATGAGCAGAGTATAATCTCTCATTGTGTATGCAAATGTAGATTACACATACACACGCTTCTCCACAGTGAGCTTTTGGGCTAAGTACTTGGTTACAAGCATACATTAGAAAATCTGAGCCTTGTTGCTCTAAAATATTCAAGCCCAGGAGTAGGATTTTACAGCTGTCATCTGGATAATTAAACTCTTCATTAACAGTTGTTCTCAAACCAGTAGGTGACCTTTAATTAGGGATGAAAGAACTTAGGGATAGATTTCAAGCATTAAGAAACTGCAGAGGACCCTTTGCCCCTCAACCCCCTCACCCCCATGCCCATTGAATGCCATTTGTACAGCATTGGTTTTCCAAGAGAAATTATGTTGCTTGAAAGAAGAACATGTTTCCAGGTACACAGAAGCATTCCAGGTGAGTGCTTCACTTACCCTTGTTGTAACTAAAGAGCTGCATTTTCTTTCTTCTCTCTCGTGGCGAATTTGCCATGTGTTACCTGAATCTTTTTTACACCAACATGGACACTGTCACAGAGCTGTATCCACACTAAAATAGAACAGGACCAATAGTAAGATCACAATGAGAGCAGTGCACAGATGGGGAACATGCTGTATTTATGAGTCGGTGGAGGACTGCAGGGCAGGATTGAGCAGCATGTGCTTTTTTGTTGAGTCATCTGAATATTCAGTGCTAAAATGCTGCATTATATATTATTGATTCTGGCTGAAACTGTTCAAGGGCAGGGGCTTGGAGCAACCTGGTCTAGTGGAAGGTGCCTCTGCCTGTGGCAGGGTGTTGGAACTGGATGAGCTTTAAGGTCTCTTACACTAAACATTCTATGCTTCTATAGTTCCCAGGTAACAAGCCACAGAAATTTATATGGGAAAATCTTATGGAGAAATAAACTTAAAAGGAAGCTTAAGTCATGGGGTTTTATTTCATTGTTAAAGAGATGCGTTAAAGGAAAAAAGCAAAGGACTAATACAAATAGCATGTATATGCTGTCTCTAGAGAAGGGGCCATCCAGGAGCCATACTGCACCAGCACCAATCACCTCTGCATTGCAATTCTGTGTATTGCTTGTGAGCTACAACTGCCAAGTTAGGTTTAAATGCTCCCAGTTTCTTCTTCGTTTCCCACTTATGCTATCGGGACAAATATGTGCCCCTTGGATGTCTGTACTCTTGCCCCACCTTTACAAGTTTGGTCCTTTCCATGACAATGGTTCATGCTGCCTATGCTTAGAAGTGCTCTGCTTTTACCTGCAGTCAGGTATGAACAGAATTCATGGCCTTTAGAAATACTCCTTCAGAAATCAGCAGCTGGAAGGTCAGAATCTGCTTATTGCTCTCTGTGTACTGGGGTTGCACATGTCTCCTTACACTGCCTTCCAGTTTATCTCTCATCTTGGCTGTTTGAGTGATTATTGTGAGGATAACTGACCCTTTCCCAAGTTTAAAGCATTCTGCTTTGCAATTGTGACTCTTTGAGTGGGTTGATTTTAATAAATCAGGGTGAAACCAACAGATCCCTCACCTCATTCTGCCCCTGCACATTCCCTGGGCTTTGCTGGGGGAAAGATATCTTGATTTTACATAGGTGATTCTGAGTTTTCTTTCCTACATTGCCAGCTGCATCTTTGCCTTGTCCCACAGATGTCATAAAGCATCTCTAAGCGGTCTGGGGGAGGGAGGAAACACAACCTGGTAAAGTAGGGCCATCAAAAGTTAGAAAAGCACAGCAAAATTAGGGCAGCCTTTAAATGGCCCCCACAGGCTCCTGGGCCCATATCAAGGATTCTGTGATTCATTCCACTGTGGGGTCTCTGCTTACATCTACATGGCATGAGGCAGTGCCAAGACACCAAGGACACCAGAAACAGTGTATTTTCCCCTTGCTCTACCTGGGCTACTGTACTACAGAAACACTGTTTCTTAGGAGAGCTAACTTGTCCGGACTAGGCAAAAATTGGGTTGAGCTACACTTTATTACAGAGGTGGCCTATCCGTGGCAGTGCTTTTCCCACCACAACAAATTAACTAAGGTTTGGCTTTTTTCCCCCAGCAATTTCCACTTCTCCAGCTACCCAACATTACCTTTCTCCTGGACTACTTTCTCTCTCTTCTTTCACCCACCACTGCTGCCCACACCACCACTATTAGCATCACTTTCCTCCCTCCCCTGGTCGGTGGCACCTTTTCGCATGACTCCACCTGAGTCCCAGCTGACTCATTAGTCACTGAAAAAGCTTTCAAGGTGTCTGTGTTCTATCCTTTAACAACAAGGTGTTGTTTACCTCATGGCAACACTCTGCCTACAGAATATTTTCCCAGGCATTTAACACCATTGTGTTTCACGCTCAGCTTCAGTGCCTGTCCTACACCACACTGTTAATGAAGGCACCAGCTCATTAGTGCCTTTGGTCCTGTGATGTTGCTGTCCCTCCTGCTAACCAGACAAGCTTCTTCATTCTCAGATCCTCAAAAGAGACCTCCCATTTTGACTGCCCTATTGTAGGTGCTAGTCCTGTTTGGATGTTCATCAGAACAGATGAACATCAGCAGAAGAGATCTGAGGAGTATCGTCTGTGGAAGTCATATGAAATTAGGGAGGAAACAGTCAACCTGCACTCAAAACAGTCTCGTCATTGCTCAAAGACCTCAAAGGGGGCTTGAATGGCAGCCAAATCACAACATAGATGATCACAATTTGGCCCCTCGTTGCTACAGGTAAACTTCCATGTACCACATAGCGTCATGGGGCAGCATCACCTTCATTGCTAATCTGCTTAGCAATCGTCTTCAGGGTGCTGAAGCTGCAGTCTGTAAAGCATTTGCCACCACCAGCTAAGAAAAGGTCACTAACAGTTAACTAGTTAGGTAATCAGGCAATTAATTATGCAACTAATTAGATCTGACCTAATCCCTGGAAAACAGCCTTACAGGAATCCTTTACTTTGATTATCAAATGCACCTATTTCCTTTTGGTGAAGGTCCCCTGTGAGTGACAGCCCAAGTGGCTCCTGGTTACTTCTTTCATAATTAAGGATCCTTTGTTGCTTTTCCAAAAGGTGAGAGGCACCACCACTGCTCTGTCTGGCTTCCTCTTGCCTGGCAGACACAGATGGCGATGCCGGAGGCTGTGAACGAGCTGAGGCTCTTTGCATTAATGCTCACTTTCTTTGCTCATCGAGTTACTGCAATCTCCACACTTCTCTCACTCCTGCAAAGCTCCATTTAACAGTTGCATGTAGACAATAGTGAATGGGCAGAGATCTTCAGAGGAACCTAATGATTTAGGTACCCAGGATTCATGGGTTGAGGTTTTAGCATCCCTTTAGACTCAGAAAACTAGGGGAAGGAGTTATGGGTTTGTGTAAGCCAGTATCATCACATGCCCTATTTTAATCAATACTTAGCAAAGGTCAGTTCCCAGCACTTCTCCCTTGCTTCTTTCAACAGGCTATCAGAATAAAAGGGCTTTTGAGGGGTAAACCTGGAGAAGCACTCGCTGCTAGGGTGTGAGGAGAATCACAAATCAGAGTGGGAGGGGGATAGCGTCCAGGAAAACAAGATGCACTTACCTGGAGCTTTTGCCATATGAAAGAAACAGAATGATTTTCTCGAGGCTGCACCCAGAAACCAGATGGTATTGGGGCAAAACCTTCCATGTCCTGAGTTCTTCAATCAGCCAAGAGAAGGTACCATCTGTCTCAGGAGAGAATCCTAGCAGGGCTTTCAAAGGATTTATCCCTTTCTTAGTGTTGGCAAACTGGAGAAATGGTGTTAAGGAAGGAGGGAGGGGGAAGAGAGAGAATGAAATTTCTCTTACTTAAAATAAAACTATACAAATAATTCTTATGAGGGGAGTGAAAAGATTGCACCGAGGAGGCTCATAAAGAAACCCAGTGTTTAATTTTACTGAGCTTGGCCTCCTGCAAGCAATGCTCTGCATAAAGTCTAATATTCATCCCTGCTCAGAGAACCATCACAAGGACTATTTCCACAATACATGACCTTTAAAGTGGGGCTGACATGATGTGTATGTTGTGTGCACTGCAGTGGATTGCATGTTGAGCAGGGAATGCTTGTCTTTCATCTGCAAAAATTACCCAAGCCTGCCCCATCACCCCCAGCCACTCCTAACACACATTTGTTTATGTGCCCTTTTGGCTCTGATGTTCTGCATTACAAAATAGCACCAGAGCAGCATGCTGCTTTAAAGAATAAATGCTGGTAAAACTCTTCCCTTAAAGATAGGTGGCCTCTGGGATTGGGACAGGCTATTTTGAGCTGAAGGTCCCAAAAAGGAGGCAAACAGGCTACAGGAGCAGCTGAGCTCCTGTCTGCTCTAGCTACATGGAGAAAAACAGAGGGAAGAAAGCCTGGGAAAAGGGACGGGCTGGGGTTGGGTGTCTCAGCCTGTCTCCACAGCAGAGCTGCTCCAGCCCTCACACAGCATCTCTGTGGCCTCCTCTGGACTCGCTCCAACAGCTCCACATCCCTCGTGTGGTGTTGCCCCCAAAGCTGGACACAGGACTGGGGGTGAGGGGAAGGGAATGTCTCACCAGAGCACAGCAGAGGGAGAGAATCCCCTCCCTCGGCTCTGGGGACGCAGTCCAGCACCTCCTGGGTTTATCTCTGTATTTTCTTTCTATTTGCATGAAACCAATCCCTTTCTAACCCAGTCCTTACTTCCACCAGGAAGCCTGTCTGCACTGAACATCCCATTTGCCACACTCTCAGTCTTCCCCTGCCTTCAGGGGGATCTCCATTAGCAGCAAAGTAAACAACTTTTCTGACCTGGTATCTGCACAGCAACAGGCATGCCAGGGCCCCATCCTGCTCCCTGGAAATGACACAATCAACAATCAAGGCAGTGTTTGTGGACTGACTCGAGCCTCTTCTTCACCCTGTGGCTGTCAATGGAGCGGCACAGCCTGACAGAATCCCACTTGTATACGCAAGGCATGCTCTCCCCCAGCAGCATGTTGGGCACTGCAAAACGAAAGCAAGCTCTCAGTGCTTTCGCAGACCTGCTTTTGATCGTGTGCCACATCAGAGTGAGCTGCAGAGAAAAGCACATTAAATAATTGAGCGTATATGGTCCCAGCTACTGCGCAGGCATTAAAGCAAAGCAGACAGCGAGGGCTGCACAGAGGAGAACAGACAGTGGGCTGGGGAGTCACAGCATCGCAGAATCATTAGGGTTGGAAGTGACCTCTGGAGATCACCTATTCCAGCCCCTCTGCCAAGGCAAAGTCACCTAGAGCAGGTTACACAGGGATGCATTGAGGCAGGTTTCGGATGTCTCCAAAGAAACTCCATGACCCCCCTGGGAAGCCTGCTCCAGTGCTCCACCACCCTCAATGTAAAGAAGTTCCTCCTCATGTTGAGGTGAAACTTACTGTGGTTTAGTTTATGGCCTGTCACTAGGTACCACTGAAAAGAGGCTGACACCATCAGCCTTTGAGATACCGAGTTCCTGCCCTCCCCTTGCTTTCAGACAAGTCCTTAGTTCTAGTGCAGAAGCTTTTCATGCAAGTATGTACGATAAGCAAGGGAGCAAGGATGGAGCTGGGGAACTAAAGGTGCTGCACTTTGCTCCTTCATTGTTCTGGATAGCTGTTAAGAGCCAGGACACAAAAATAAGATGATGCTAGAACACCATTAACTACACAACAGCACGACCTGCAGGCTCTGTGAGAGCAAGCTGAGCATGGCAGTTATTCAAGGGCTGGCCCTAGCTTTCTGGGGGGGTCAAAGAGATAGAGCCTCTGCTTCTCCCCTAAGCCTACGTATTCTATATGTTTACCATTTTACAAGCAAAAGTATCCACTTGTCAGAGCAGAGGAAAGCACTCAGTCCAGCCAGTTATGAGGATCAGGCATTTGCAGTGCCCATGGCTCTGCCATGGTTACAGCTCCTTCTCGTCATGCCTCCTTCCTTATTCCCCAAGCTGCACCACGTTTCTCTTCTGGAATCCACTTCCATGTTTTCCTCAACCACTCTCAGGGCAGGCTCTTTCTGACAAAGTGCTTTCCTGTGCCTGCCCTTTCCATCCCTGTTATGTTTCTTTGACCCAGCCAAGGTGCTTCACTTCTCACAGGAATATTCTCAAATACACAAAAAAGCTTAGAGGGGAGATCTGATGGGCTCAAGGAAGGAAGCCTGAGCTTGGTCAGGAGGCTGGTGGGTGGGAAATATTTCCCAGAGAGATTCAGAAGAGAAGGAGAAGCCTTGGCCAAGCCCAAAGGATCCCTGGAGAGTGAACCTGGGGTGGACCTTTGCAACCAAAGGCTAAGCTCTCCGTAAGAGCCAGGTTTAGATAGAGATGGAAAGGTAGAGATGATACCACTTACGAGAACTGACTGTCACCTTATTTGCAGGACACTAGCATTTAAGAAGAGCAACGCACAGTACAGAAAGCTACTGTGCTTTAAAAGCCCTGCCAGAAAACAAAACCACCACTAAACAGCCTCTGGCCACAGAGTCAGGCTGATAGATGCATGTGCCCTGTGCTTTGTAGACAGCACAGCCGAGGTTCCAGCACCAAGCATACACCAGGGAAGCAGAAATGCCAATTGCTGGCAATTGCCATGGACATGCATTTCCCCTCTCGTCACATTCCCCAGCTCTTTGCACATTTTTTCTCCACCCCATTATCCCTGCAGGCAGAGAGCATCTTGCTAAGCACCAGCAGCAGGGAATCTGATGGTGGGGCTGTCCCCGCTGCTTGCTGGCTCTTGCCAGCGGGGTTTGGTGGGGCCAGAGGACAAGGCAAGCTTGCCCATAGGCATGCTGTTTCCAGCCCATGTCTTATGCGCCTCAGGCTTGCACAGAGGTGGAATGGGGAACCGTGATGCACCTCTTTCATCCTTGGGAAATGTCCGAAATGCCCCACAGAGGGACAGCAGCTCCCTCCTGCTGCAGCTTCTGGCTCAGGAGCCAAAGGCAAGAGGAATGCGCCATGCGAGATAAGGCATCGCAGGGAGCCAGGGCCATGATGCTCAGCTCTGCCTCAGCTCAAAGCACGATTTGGGGAGAGGTTTGTCCTAGATCAGCTATCGCTCCCAGATGGCAAACAGCAGGCAAAGCAGCTTCCGGCAGGGCACTGTCTCTTGGCTGCTTCCCCCATCCAAGGTCAGCCCAGAGCCAGGGAGTTTCCTCCTCGGCACTCCCGCGCCTGGAAAATGAGTTACTCCAGGACTGACATTGCAGTGTGCTCCCACACGCAGCTGCAGAGTGAGTTATCTAACTGCACAGATATTACTGAGCTACAGACTGCAATGCCTGTTTTCTTCCCAAAGTGAAAAAAGGAACATTACATCACACCTATATCAGGAAACACTCCTTCCCTAAGGACAACAGCAGAAAGTTTATCTCAAAAAGTATGGTTAAAACGCAGCAGTGCTGGCAGGTAGAGGCCGGTTCCTTTCACCGCAGCACCTGTGACCTTGCTTGTGTTGTTTCTCTGCTACCCACCCATGGGACATAACTCATTAGAGAGAATGGGGTGTGCAAAGGAAGCTTTGTGGTCCCACCTGTGTAACAGCACCAAGACGCTTGGCAACTCCTGGGGGTCTGAGCAGGAGGACAAAGGACTATGAGGCTCCTATTCAAGTTTGATATGGAAGGATGAAAAGGGAACTCAGGGGATGCTTGTACAGCCCTAACCCACAGCCAGCCCTGCTAACACATTGGAGGGACCTCAGTACAGGCAGGTGATATTGAATTTATCCCATCTGCAAGTGCTCAGCACCTGCTGCCTCCTGCATGTCAACAGCATCTGAAACGTGCACAGGAAATAAAACAGCTGTAACCAGGCTGAGTCAGATCAGTGACCGTGACTCAGGCTGTAGCAGCTCTTACGCTATGTAAAAGATCCCCAGGGTTCATTTCTACAGCCCATACAGTTGAAGCTGACAGAATTAGGATGCATTTAATACCAGGTGAGAAGTTGGAGACAGTGCTGCACACATGAGCGAACCCTTACAGGAGTCTGACAGAAGAGATTCACTCACCACAAAAAGGCAGGCATTCATCTTGATATATCTTCTGTCACATACTGCTGCAAATATGTCATTTCGTTGCTCTTTCTCCTCCCTCTCAAAGCAGCATTCCACCTAGAGGGAAATGCAGAAAAATAGATGAGTTTATTTCCAGCCCTGTAATAGATGCACATTCACTCTGGGATTTCTCTCTGTGTGCACTGGTGAAGATTGACGCAATGCTTTCAAGGGTTTTCTAAATGCATTTCCAGGTTTTTCCATTTATAGGACAAAAGACTAATTATATCAATAAAAAGAAAACGTGCTCTGGGAGTCAAGCCTGCTAAAGTGAGTTTCCAGCTCCTAGAGAGGGGCCACATGCTTGGGAGGAAGACCCTTGGAGTTGCTTTAGGAAGACCAACGAAATTGGCATTTTCCATGGCCAGGTTCCACGTTTTTAATAGAGACAGTTTGAAAAGGGCTGCAGTGAGATGGTACTCACTGTAGATTTACCCTTCATGGATTTAGTGATATCGGATATTGATTACACTGAGAAACTGCTATTAAATCCTCTTTAATAAGAAAGCCTCTGTTGAAGTTTTCTGAACTGCCAGCTGTACCACTAGTAAAATACCAGCAATTTAAGTGCCATGCATTGACCTAACACACTCACTCTTCATTCATAGGGGGTAACGATACAGGAGATGCTTTCCTTTAAAAATTTGGGAAAAGTCTGCAAATTAAAACAGCAGCAGCAAAACCCCACAAACCAAACCTTTAAACCAGCACCATGTTCCCAGAGCTATTCTGGGAAAGGCTGCCATATTAGTGTGAAATCTCAGCAAGGGAATGTATGCAAGCGTTCTGCTCAGCATGAACCCCGAACACCCACTGTGCTGCTAGATTAAATGTAATAATACGTTCCCAAAGGGAGATACACTGCGAAGCAAATTACACAACGCTTCAGTGTGTTTTGACACCCAGAAGGGAAAGGTGCCAGGGGAAGGGTTGGGGTTTCTTCTCCCCAGACACACAATAATGAACCATGAGGTCCAAGAAAACCACGCAGCCAGATTGCTGCAGCAGCAAAATACAACCACAGGAGGGAGAAGGAGCTCTCTATGGGTTGATTGCTCCCATCAGAGCTGCTGCTATCATCTCCAGGACCATAAAGATAGAGCCTTTGCCCTGGGAAATGCTTATTTCTTCTTAGAAGCAGTGTTATTGAGTATACACTTACGTTTTTGTTTAATAGGAAAGTCTGCATGCAAAATGGAACTACTGCAATTTGCTGCCTTTCCTATAGAGGACTGAAAACTCATTCCAATGGGATTGCCTGAATTTCACTAAGTAATGAGCAAAGGAATATCTGCAACGCAAAGTATGCTTTGTTCATGTGCTCTTAGCATATGTGGATTTATTCCTTAATACTTCCTTCCTGTCACTGAACTTGTAAATTAATGAAACCTTGAAAATAGAGGCCATCCTACTTCACATCCTCCATCACTAAAGCTTTCACAGGGTCATACGCAAAAATCAGCCTTCTTTCTTCAATATTGCTACATATTACATTATCACTTTCCTTCTGGAATCTGAAGGGACTGGCCTGTCTCTATTGGAACAGACACTCTATGGCATCAAACCTTGTGTTAATTAATTCTCTCTCTCTCCAATTAAGCAGTGTGCCCATTCCTTTAGGCAGGTTGAGGAACTGTGGTTTCCAGAGCTAGGCAGCTTTCTACATTCAGCTTATTGGGGGTCTAAAAATCACAAGGAAATAAAGAATCTGGTGCGTACCAAATATCTAACAGGGACTGACATCAAGACTATTTCTATCGGCTCTTGCATGTGAGCTCAGACAAAGAAAGGCTATAGAAATCCTTGCTATGTACCTTTCATAAATGATCTTAAAACAAATCAATGAGATTCTGACACCAGGGATTTTTGTTGCTCTGGAGGCAGTCAAATTCTTGCCTTTGCAGTTTCTGCTGAAGATCTGTGGTCTCTGATGTATCTCAAAGAGAATCCTGCTGGAGCTACTCAGGAACCAGAAACCAGTTGAGTATCACACGGCTTTTGACTATGATGGGAAAACACTGCTGGGTAGAAGGGAGTTACTAAATTTAATCATTTCAAGCTGCAATCATAAGAAGGAAAAGTTTCAGCAATGCTTGTCTTTGCTTCACGACAGAGAAAGAAATAAGAAAAAGACTGCTTAATTTGGGACTATTTTCAAACTGTTCCAAAAGGTTTCATTAACATGGTTAACTGAGCCCAAGTCAGTGTAAACAGGGATGCTTTAAGTACATGAATATATTCCACGCATCCACATGTGAAACCTGGTTGTTTATGGTGACTGCTCCCTAAGGACAGGCACTCACCCGAGCCAGGGCTTCATTAAGCTGCAAACCCTCCTTCCCAGAGGATGCACATCTCATGGTCTCAAGCAGAGATGCTCTGCAGAGGAGCTCTGCCAGCTCAGAGGCAGAGCCAGACACGTTAATGATGCATCAGTGCGCCAAAGACTGCTGTTCTAGGATTCAAAGCTGCACTCCAGTGATGTACTGGAAGCACAGGAGCCTTGTGCTGAATATTGAGGTTACATGAGGATTTTTCTGTTAGAAGCAATCTCACTCTCAGTTTATTTTGCTTGTTTCCAGTGTTTGGTTGGATAGCTCGGGAAATAACAGATTCCCCCTAAGTTCATGATTGATCTGAAAACTTCAGAGAAATTTCATCTGATCAGAATATTTACAATTTTACCTGGAAAATTCCAAATAAAAACTCCAGAGAATGCATATTCTGGATGAAGTAAAAAAAANTGTTTTTCATTCCTAGCTTTTTACTGTATAGAGCACAACATGTTGCTCAAAGCAAACTGGAAAAAGGAGGCATTGCACGTAGCACAGGAATAAAAAAAAAAACAAAAAAAAAAAAATTTTGGAAAAAAAAAAAAAAAAAAAAAAAAAAAAAAATGCTGTATTTGACCCAAAAATCAAATGCTTTGGATCTAGTTTTGTGTTATATAATCAGGTCTTACATTTTTAAATCAGTTTACATCAATCCAAAATTTGCATGAAGTTTAAATAACAACCAACTTGCCTTGCGGGCATTTTAAAAAGTAATGTAAAAGATCAAAACAAAACCTTTTGTTGCAGAAAACAGTTAATAAATTAAAACCAAGCATTTGATTGGTTTTCTTTCTTCAAAACGTTTCAGTATATTCATTGTCAGTGCATTTGTTTATATTCCTTAGCTTAGTTACTAATTAACAGCAATAGGAAGTTTCTGGTGCCACAAAAAGGAAGAGGTTATAAAAACTGCTGTGATCACTGCTGTAAGCACACAGCACAAGTCACTTGGAAACCTAATGATCTCGAGAAAAAACACAAGTTAGTCCAGTCTTACAGGTGTCAAACATGTGCACGGATCCTTGGAATCACTTGCTGTGGTCATGCAAGACATCTAAGGCTTATCAGGTAGCACAGCCCAGGAAGAGTGGAGCTGTAGGGAGGGATGTGTGAAGACTAGAGGTCCACAACATTTGTGTGTGATTCACAACACCCACATGGATAAGTCCTTGCTATGCATTCACTTCTAGTCTGGTCCTGTAGAACTGAACTCACATTCACAGACAGAATGCATACAGTGCACGTCTCTAGTTTGCCCTGAAAAGCCCAGACTTTCCCATAGTGAGAAGCAAAAGTAGAATGAAAAGGGATGGTCAGGAAACACATGTCAAAACACACTCTAGTTCTGCTCAAAAACGCTAGTGCAGATACTACACTGAGTATTATAAGACAGCCCAGGTCTCTGAAATGCTAATTCTGGCCCCATTTATATCATCTTCTCACTTAGAACTTGCAAGAGATCTGTTATGAGATGGTTTGAGTGTTTCAGCAGTACCAGCCAAAAAATGTACATCCCAGAAGCAGTCACAGTCAGTCAACAGTTACTATTCATTGCCAGAAGATGTGGGTTGCCCCAGTTCCATTTTTCAAACATACAGTTTTCTTGTGACATCACCATTATCATGACTATTTATAAATGGATTTGAAAGCACATACCAAGGAAAGAATTCGGAGTAGGAATTGGGAATAACACTGATACAAAAACCAAAGAGGCATGAGGAGTGAATCAAGAACAAATTCAGAGCAGAAATTGGAAAACCAGTTCTGATTAACAAAAATAGGAAAAAAAAATGATACTGTGAAGGAAGTCTACACAGAATTGACAAATCAGATGATGGTCTGGGTTAGAAATGACCTTAAAGCTCATCCAGTTCCAATCCCCTGTGAACTATCCACTAGACCAGGTTGCTCCAAGCCTCATTCAACCTGGCCTTGAGCACTGCCAGGGATGGGGCAGCCACAGCTTCTCTGAGCACCCTGTGCCAGGGCCTCAGCACCTTCATCACTTGTCTGAGACTGGTAGTGAAGATACATGTTTCCTTACAGTCCCACCCTCTTGCACAATGGCATTGATTCACTATGCACTATTTCAGGCTAAGTAAGCAGTAAGGGTAAGAGTCTGAAGAGATTCTGGGACTTGATGATCTTAAAGGTCCCTTCCAACCCAGTAATTCTGTGATTCTGTGTACTACTCGTAAGTTTAAACTCATCTCTATGCCTGTGGTGAGTGGAGATGAAACCCAAGATCCAACCAGTTCTAAACTCCAGCCAAAACCAGAGTCTGACAGCAGATTAGAGATAAAGTGCAGATTTTTTAATTCCTAGTTCCATTTATAGTTTATTCTTTGTGCACCTCTACACAGCACATTTCTCCTGAAAGATACTTGTACATTTTGAAGGCAAAGCCAATGAGGAGTACTGACTATGACTAAATTACAGAGTTATGTTACCCAAGTGAGAGGGACTTTCTCTTTACATTTCTCGTAGATTCTGCCAGTAGTGGATAATGTCAAAGCATCGCTGAGCTCCTTGTGCACATGCATTATTCAAGGCATGCACTTTTGTGTCGTAACTTGTACATGGAGGAAGCAGGGAGTGGTAAGAGGTACTACGTAAACAATATGCGGAAAAATCTTCAGTATGTACACAGTGTGATAATATTAGGCAATAAAGGTGCTACCAAAATTGATTGATACGCCTTAATAATGCCTTTCCACTTTCCTAAGGGAGGAAGAACAAAATAGAACTGAGACTCTTCTGCGTTGGAGATGGGATTTTGTGAGTTCATATTTCTTTCAAATCACTTTCTAGGAAAGGATTTTGTACCCAGAGTGCAATATTCTCTTAAAGAACTCTTCTAGTGTGCTTCCCTTTATGAACTGACATTAACTGTTATTAAAATACATATTTATTTACATGGACTTGAAAACAGTCTTGTTTCATTTGGCTTCTACAAGTATGTGGTAATAGTAAATGTATTGGGTCACTGCGTTCTTTTCGTGGTATTATCTCCTTTTAGACTCTGTTTGCAAGTACAGGAATAGAATAAAGCAAAATATAATTTAATACATAGCAGAACACAAAGTACTTAAAACTAGAATCATTCTTTTCCAACTGCCTTTTTTTCTTTTTAATGAGTTTTTCCCCTAAGGGTTGATTTCATAAAAGCTAGAGGGGTGTTCTGCAGTTTTTGCTATCCAGAGACTTTTATTGCAGGGATGTAGATTGCAAAGGTGGTTTGAGATTTCTAGGCTGAGCACTTGTGCTCGTAAGAAAGAACCACTTTCCCATAATGTCAAAGTTAAATCTGTACAGGAACATTAAAATTCTGGAGGAGGAAAAAAGACAATTAATGGGATTCTGTCAGTGTAAACAGCACTACAAATGAACTGCTTTGTCAAAAGAGTAACTTCACTGCATGGACACCCTCAACTGCCCTGCAGCCCAAGTCTTCAGCAGATTCCCACTGTTTCCCCAACTGAGCTCACCCAACTCTTCAGGCTGAAGCTTTTGCTCATTTAAACCAGTGAGACATTCCTTACTTCTTAGATTTTTAAGGCCAGGAAGGCAATTCTGACAGTGGTGTCTGCATGGCACAGGCAACCTCACCCATCATCACCTGCAGCAAACTCACAGCTTTGCTGCACTTGTGCTGAGTCCCCTGGCAAGGTAACTGAGCATGGTTAGAAGCCTAACTGGAGTAGTGACCCCAACATGACCATGTCTACATGGGTGATTATCTCTCTGTTTAAGAAAAAAAAAGAAAAATAAAGGGGGAAAAAAGCATGCAATTGTATATTCATGCCCATCGTGAGCATCTCTTCCATCTCGGTTCATACCATCTGCTGCATTACAGAGATGGCTTTCATCAGCACCAACTTCTCCTCTAGATAAACATATACAATGAAGAGCTCTCCTCTTTACTCTGGATAAACTAGGCACACACTAATAAATAAAATAAAATAAAATAAAATAAAATAAAATAAAATAAAATAAAATAAAATAAAATAAAATAAAATAAAATAAAATAAAATAAAATAAAATAAAATAAAATAAAATAAAATAAGTAGCAAGAAAAACCCCAACATCTTTAATGTCTCTTTTAGGAAAAAGTCTAAAGACAGTTGAAGTTGTCTGCAGAGTGAATAATTGGACCCTTCTGATCAGAAGCTCGCTTACACTGCAGGTTTAGTATGTTCAGGGTATGTTTCCACACTTGCACATTATTTCTGAACCCTAAACTGCTGAAGTGTTAAACCAGTCCTGGAATGAGTTCTTGTGGAGACCGAACAGACATACCCTCCTCTGGATAGCAGTTTTCCATTCACAGTTATATTTTGCAATTCAGTGGATTAATCATAGAATCATAGAATAGTTAGGGTTGGAAAGGACCTTAAGATCACCCAGTTCCAACCCCTCTGCCATAAGCAGTGACACCTCACACTAAACCATGCTGCCTAAGGCTCTGTCCAACCTGGCCTTGAACACTGCCAGGGATGGAGCATTCACAACTTCCCTGGGCAATCCGTTCCAGTGCCTCAGCACCCTCACATTAACTGGCACATGTCACTAGTCAGGGCCCACCATGATATTTGCAGATTGCCAATATTTGCAGCAAGAGGTCAGATTTCACTTGTTTTGCAGAATTCAAAATCTATTGAGTTGACATGATTCAACTGAGCAAACTGATTCATAAACCTACAGCAATACTTCTGCTATTATTTTTAATGAATTAAAAATTACTTATGGATCCTCTTCTATTTTTACATGATGTCTCCTCCAGAGAGCTGCTAGATTAATTGGTCTGTCATTTGCTGTGTCATTCAATTTACCCTTTTAAATTGTGGCATAATATTAACCCTGGCATCCCTCAGCCCTCATGCTCCAAAACTTGATAGAAATCAGGGCAAACAGGTCACAAAACTCCCAAGGCAAGCCTTTCAATGTTTCTGGATACAAGCACCATAGTCCTGAGACTTCAAAATGTTTGACTTCAGTAGTTGCTGTTTAACATCCTCCCTGATTAAGAACAAAAGACAAAGTAGTTTTTACTGCGCTGAGACACGAAACCATTATTTTGCTGCTTTCTGACCACAGAACAAACAATTACTGAACAATTCTGAGGCAAAGCTTTCAGGGAGAGGCAATATCTTCATTAGACTTAGACTAAGGGGTGGTTTTGATCATGCTGATAACAAGTAATACAAGATTTTATCGCTTCCTGTGATATCTGCTTTACCTGTATCTTTAAACTATCGTGACTGCAAGAGCACCACCATGAGAAAAATTCTAGTTATTTAGCGTCAAGACTGATAATTTTATTTATCATCCTTGTCTATGACTCTCCATGTGCCAATGCTAAGGTTTCATCTGCTCCTCGGATGCAGCAAGTCAGGTATCCGTTAAAACAAAGAGGTTTAGGCAGCTTAGCACTGTCTTCAACCTCTTTCGTCAATTTTCTGAATTTCTTATTAAATTTGAGATCCTCGCATTCCAATTTGATCTCTGGGAATGCCCATGAACATGTTTACATGTATTTGGTTTCACATACACTTGCTGCTGTCTCTTTTAATCTGCAGGAGATTGTAGCTTGGTTTTCCCAATTACTGAATTGAAGGGGCTTGAAATATTTCAGGAAGAGATTTCTACCATTGTTTGTATTCTGATGTTTCAGTTTTTCTCATTATGATCTTCTTTTGAGAATTATCCGTTCCAGAAAGGAAGCAAGGGAGAGAGACACCTGGACATACCTATTTCAGTTAGGATCAGGAGATGGAACTGGGTTTGATCATTCACACTTCAGCAACGCTTTTTGCTGTCTTCTGAAGTAACCAAATGGACTTATCCAACAGAGTAATATCTAATACAGGCTTTTCTTTATGATATGTAAAACAGATGTTTCTTTGTTCTTAGAAAACTACCTCCCTGCTTTTAGAAAGTCTACAGTTATGGTGTGAGTGAAAGAATGCACATGGGTTCCAAAACCTGAATTATTCCCTGCTCGTATCCTCTGCTTAAAGGATATAAGGGGATGCTCTTGGTGACCTACAAAGGTCTTTTGCCTTCACTCTTTCTGCTCCACCCAACCACTGCCTCTCAAATATTCTGCATTTAGCCCTGTAACCATCAGCATTAAAGAGACCTTAGCCTTTTAGAAATATACCACCCTGGAGCTCCTCCCAGCCTAATGCAAGCACCCAAAATACACACCCCAGCTGCCCAGTTTAATGTTCCTGCAGAGGTTACAACCAGTATCAGAGCACTCCAGCTATCTTGGCCTTCCAACCTCACTATTCTTGATGATATCCAATTTCTTTTCACAAATGGGAATGTGTAAGTTCCTCTTGTTTATTGCCTGAACTTCTCGTGCTGGTAGAAGGCTGTTAAAGAATTGCTTTTCCTTAAATGCCTCAGCGCCTTGGTTCTTTACATTGCTGTAACCTTGAGTTTAAGTAATATGACTAGAGCAAATGTGCACTGTCAATGTCTCTTAATTCACTCTCATTTGCATGCTGGTTTGAAATCTTTGGGGTCACTTTTGTCAGCTAACTCCCCAGAAGATTGGCAGCTGTCTTAGACCCATGACAACTCACATACCTTTAAACCCTTCCACTATGTGTACTCTGCCACCACCCCAGTGCGCTGATACCCACAAGTATAAATTGATCTTTCTCTCACTTGCGACAGTTAGAATTAATGATGTGAACCTTTCTTAAATGTACTTCCTCCTGTCTCTTCATGTCTCTACTCTACATCCTATGATACATAAGCCCAGAGGTTCCCACCTCCTCCCAAAGACATTCACTACAGAAAGCTCTTCTGTATGTCCACATAGCACAGTGACATGCACCTGTTACACCAAAATTATTAACCATGCTGGTTTTGCAGACTACAGTTCCTGCAGTTCAGCTATAACACAGAAGTGCCTCCAGCCCCATCTGTTCAGCATCTTTGTCTACAACATGGAAGTGGGATCAAATGCATCCTTAGCAAGCTCGCCACTGACACCAAGCTGTGCAGTGTGGTCAGCATGCTGGAGGGAAAGAGGGAAAGAATGGGATCCAGAGGAACTTGGACAAGCTGCAGATGTGGGACTGTGCGAACCTCATGGAGTTCAACAAGGCCAAGTACAAGGGGCAATCCCAAGCTCAAGTACAAGTACAGGTTGGGCAGAGAACAGGTTAAGATTAGCCCTGAGAAGGACTTGGGGATTTGGGTGACAAGAGGCTCCCCATGACCTGGCAGTGTGTGCTTGAGTCCAGAAACCAACCATGTCCAGGGCTGCATCCCCAGCAGCATCACCAGCAGGCTGAGGGAGGGGATTAATCTCTCTCTGCTCCACTCTGGTGAGACCCCTTCCTGCAGTCCTGTGTCCAGCTCTGGGGCAACACACAAGAGGGATGTGGAGCTGCTGGAGCAAGTCCAGAGGAGGCCATGGAGATGCTCTGAGGGCTGGGGCAGCTCTGCTCTGGAGCCAGGCTGAGAGAGCTGGGCTGGTTCAGCCTGGAGAGGAGGCTCCTTAAAGTAAGACCTTAGAGTAGCTTCCAGTGCCTAAAGGGGCAAGAAATCTGGAGGGGGGGGTTTTGACAAGGGCCTGTAGGAACAGGACAAGGGGAAATGGCTTTAACCTGACAGAGGGGAGACTGAGATGGGATATTAGGAAGAAATTCTTCCCTATGTGGGTGCTGAGGCACTGGTACAGGGTGCCCAGAGAAGCTGTGGCTGCCCCATCCCTGGCAGTGTTCAAGGCCAGGTTGGACAGGGCTTGGAGCAATCTGGTCTGGTGGAAGGTGTTCCTGTCTGTGGCAGTGGGGTGGAACTGGATGAGCTTTAAGGTCTCTTCCAACCCAAACCAGTCTGGGATTATATGATTATTCACATGATATCCCTAGGATGTTAGGCATTATGAGCACCAGGATTTGACCTGCTGCACCTCTAATATCTGTAAGTTATGGGCAAGCCACCTTAGCATGATGCAAAACTGCAGCATCAGAGACCTGAAAGACTAAATGTTCATTCAGATATGAATATTATGATATAAGAACCCACAGAGAGCTTTACCCTCCCCCAAGCACTGTTCCTCCAAGTCTCACTGCTAATATAAATGAACTGCAAGCTAGCTATTTTGCTTTCACAAACTGGTGTCCCTCAGGCAGTTCTGCATAGCCTTGGGATGAGCTATAGAGATTAGCTCTGGGTGTGCAGCCTCAGGGATGTACTGTTGTCAACTTTTCTCCCCTAACAAAGCCAATGTGGGAAGCCAAGTGAGAGCGGTGCCAGTTGCTGTGTTGTGTCTCCCTCTGTTCCCTTGGCACTCATGAATCCATAGACCAAGTGTGGTACATGTCATACCTGCACAACCCAGCCTATTCGTCTTCGCATCGTAAGACATGAGCAAGTCACTGCAGACTATTAGCTGGGCTAGAAAGCTTGGCTTTCTGGCTGAGGAGAATGGCATCTTGCATGTTTGAGCAGAGCCACCGAGAAAAAGTGTTTGCATTTTAAGGCAGCAGTGGGATAAATCATTCCCTGGCTCTCTTGAGTAAACAACCATCTCCAGCAGGGCAGATTTGCAGATAATCAGTTCAGTGTGAGTTCTTAGTACAGAACTGTGGCCATGGACAAATGTAGTCATTAGGTGCATAATTAAAGAGCATTGATAGAAGCAGGGAGCTTTGATTTTTCTCTGCACACGAGACTTACCATCTGACGAAAATGCTGCATCTGTCACTCAAAACACCTTTGAACACTTAGAAAAGATTCCAAGAAATTCCCAAGAATGATTGGGGGATCTGAAAGCACATTTAACAAGCAATTGCAGGGGCTCAGGCTATTTATCCCATCAGGTCTGAGGGGTTACATGGACAGCCCCTAAAAATTCTTTTCTGAGGAGAAAGAATTGAAGCAGATCTCAGGTACCCAGCACTCAAGTGTCTCAAAGATCAAATGGCTATAACCTGAAGCTAGAAAAAAATAGACTCTAAACCAGCACTGGTTTTAAACAATGTTTGCACTTAATCACTGGACCAGTTTATCAACAGTTAGGTTTTCAGTCTGTTGCTTTCCTGTTCCACACCTGCAGAAGAGGCAGAGAGCTCCTACCATGGCCAGCACGGGTCCTTCCATGGGAAAGCTGAGCAGGCACAAAAAGGGATTGTCTGCAGCCACTGCAGGCAGTGGAGCCACTCAAGATCATCACACACAAGTCTATTCATGCCCTCATTCCCTTTTATTTCCTTTCCTTTGATACACTGCTCAGCCACTTCTGAACTTACATCTCTGTGGGGCTCAGCTGCTTCTACACCTTCTCGAGATGTCATATTTTTAACTCAAGTGGGTAATAGAGCCCTTTTGTCACTCAGCATCCCTGCCCATAGCAACAGTCTCAAGCTTATGGCTTCATTAAGAAAACCAGGCAACATAACAAGGCAGCAAAAGTGCTTTTGAATTCTCACACGACTATTTCTGGGGTAACCCTACATAGCTGAATCCCCTTATAGGGGCTTATTTACACACAGACATACTCAGGAAGGTCAAGGTGGACCTGCTGCAGGGAGGAGGCAATGCAGATAATTCAAAACACATTCAGTCTGCAAGAAGATGCTAAGATGGCTTCAGGGCCCTAACACATGGGCTCTGCAAGATTTAGCTGGCATGACAGAGGACACTGCCTTTCCCACCTGCCTTTCCCGCTTACTCCTATCACCAAAGGAAGAGTGCAGGAGACATGGAAGGTCTAATTCCTGGTGGCACAGTTCATTGACTTGAGAGTTAATCCAGACTGCAATTGATTGTGCAAGCAATTAATAAGACAGAGTGATAACCACAGCACTGCAGAGAGGCTGAATGCAACCCAAGTTATGACCCTGCTGGAAGAAGTCTCCAGCTAGAGGAGGGAACAGAGTGCTAATTCATTAAATCTTCCCAACATGAATCACCTGAGTTTGTGCAGCAGAGTCTTTAATTCAACTATAATTTAACTCTCCAAGGCATAAACTACAAAGATCTACACCCACTTAAAACTCCTGAGTGAGAGCATCCAGGCATGCCATGAATTTTCCTGTGTCTTCACACCTTCAGTTCAATTTCTGTCTCTCATGGAGATATAGACCAACAGGCATATAACTCACGGAAACTCCCAAGGAGAGCTCTGATCCCACAGGGTCTCAATGCTTTGACCAGAAATGGGGTTTTTGAAAGGCTGTATATGCAACTCCTGCCCTGCTTTGCTGATCACTCTTACCATTCCCCTGCTGTAAGTGGAGCATTTTCCACATACCACTGGGGTTTATTGTGAGGAGTGAAGTTCTTATTGGTCTCTTTTGGACTCGTTTCTATCTTCTGCAGAGATTTTTGTGCTCAGTGTCAGTATCTAGCAGAGCTTCAGCTGACACAAAAACTCTTTGCATCTGGGAAGTATATAGATTTTGAATGCATAAGGTCTTAAAAACTGAGTGTCCTTAATGAGTTAAGGGTCATCAGTGCTTCTGCTTTTTCTCTGTGTCACTAAAAACTACTGTGAGGTTCAGAAATGTTTTTTACTCATTATGGGCAGTTTATGTAAGAAATGTTATTTTAGATGCACACTGCTGAATATGCACCCATAGCTGGGCTTTAGGAATAGCATGTCTTTTGATTTGCCTTTTATTCAAAGTCAACTGATATTTGTATCTTTACAGAAAGCTAAAACTAAGCTTTAATATCAATATTTTATACTTGAATCTATAACTGCTAAAATTACCCTTACCTTGCCCCAGAATGTTGCTTCTTTTAAACTGAAAGGTTACACTCATTTACAGAGAGATGGTAAGGAAATGTTTAACACCAATAGAATTTCAGCAAGTTACTATGCTTTTATATTCCCTTCAGAGGTTTGGGTTGGGTATTAGGTTGTTTAAGAGAGAGCTGGTTTTTTTCATACATCACCAATACCCCACTCTGAGTTTGTCAAAATTACCACAGCTTAAAAAGCAGCTGATCTGTACCTGTCAGGAATTTACACTTCTGTATGAAACCAGCTCCTGCATTAATGCAATGAGCAATTCTACATTGGCAGAATCCCCTATAGAAGAGGCAGCTTTGAAAGCAAAGCAGGAATATCACATGAGAAACGTGAGACACAATTGGAAGGCAATCAGCAGGCCAGGTGAATCAACTGCTCCAAATTCCTCCAACTGACACCTTTTCTGCAAGATTTTAGTGGTGACCTCCCAGAAGAAAAAACCAATTTGTCCCATGTTCCCTACCACAGATGATGAGCCTCGATGCTCCAACACTTTGTAGAAGCTTTGCTGGCCCCTCAGCTTACACCTCCTCCTTAGCAAACCTGTAACACAGCTGGCCAAGCCACTGCTGGTGAGCTAGAAAGAAGATCTGTACCACATCAGCACTTCTGCAGTATCCATCACTGACCATGCTTTTACCACTTGCTTCTCTACAGCTAAGGACCCACTACCTCACATTTTCTCTAGGATGAGCACACAGTGCAGCAGTTACTAAGTACAAGCTAAAGCAGCATCACCTCCTGCCTCCTCTCCTTGCATTCACCTAGTCCTGCTGTTGATGACCCTTTGTAAGTCAAAAATCAAACATCTTTGGAAACAAAGACTTAGGCTTTGTCCTGATTTCACTCCAGCTCCCTGCTGACAGATACTGTGAACAGGATCTTACAGCTTGTCTCACTTTTCTGATTAAAAGCATTATCTTTATGTAAGGCTAGGATTTAAGGCATCAGATTAGACTCCAGCTGTAGCTAAGTGATAGTTTTTGCTAGATAAGTATCCTGAAAGCAGAGGGTTTACTCTTCTGAAACAAACTGTAATGATACCATAAATAAAGTGGCACACAAGAGGGCTCAAACTGGATTTCAGCCTTAGTCGAGTGATAGAAGGGCAGCATCTTTTAACTAGGATACAACAAACCTTTCTGTAAGGGGTCCTCCAGAAATGAAATCCAAGAAACACATACAGTTAAAAGAGAGGGAAAAGCAAAGGGCCATGCAAGGACAGTCAGTTTTCCCAGGTAAAGTGAGGACAATAAGACAATATGCAAAGTACCCAGTCATAAGAAAATACATATGAGCACATCAATCACTTTAAACCACAATCCTCAAGCAAATGCTAGCCTTTTTCTTACCTCTAAAAATAGAACTGGATCTTTAACTGTGTCAGAGGAGTAGATAATAACCATCAGGAACCCACGGAGGCTTGACTACCAGCATGAAGATTTTCCTCTCCATGAGAAACAGCACAGTTTTAGCTTTCCAACCATAAATGGGAAATGGCATAGGGGAAACCACAGTGTGCTGAGGGGAATATTTTTCCTGGGCAGGGTAATACGATTTTTTTCAGCCTAAGCCACCCACATAATTGGTTCTCCTTTTCCATTAATGAATTTCTATCTCTGGCTTCAAACTGAACTACACCTAACGAAAAATAATATACATTACATTAGTAAAATCATCCCTTTGAATGGATGTATGAGAGAGGAGAAGCAGACCTGTGGAAGAAAGAGCTCCTCTCCCATACATCCATATAAGTGAGTGATTTTACTAATGTAAAGAGAGGTCTACCACTGTTAAGCCTTGTCAATGAGATCTCAGACAGGGCCCTGCTGTCTGCTCCTTAAAGTATATTATTTTTTGTTAGATCACCTTTGTTCATAACATGGCCATTGAAAATTTAATGTCCTTACATATATCACTGCCAGACTTTATTGCACATTCACGAAGGAAAGTAATTTCATCAAATGAACGGTACTAAATATAGATTTATTGGAAATTCCCGTTGAAGGTAAGTGAATCCTTTCTGCCAGCTGCAATAGAGAGCTACAGTCAAGCTATTTTCTTACCTGTCTGTCATTCTCAGTGTAGAGAAAATAATGACTGCTGAGTTCTAAAATCAGATTATCACTGCAGTGCCTATAAGCCTATTTTTCAGTACCAGTGTTTGTCTTACCTCTGGAAGGAAAGCCATTTCAGTTTCTAGACTAAATATTTGGCCAGAATCTGCTGATTAAAACAATCATTACAAGAAAAGATCCCCTTTGCAATGAAGCTTAGTTCCTACTTCTTCTATTCAGCACCATAGTTCCCAAGCCCAAACTCAAGTGCTGCTAATCAGCAGGTGATGGAGGCCATGTGAAGATGACCATTGTTCTGCACAATCAGAAGACAGGCAAGAAAACCTCCCCACGAGTGGAGTCATCTCAAAATATAACAAGGCAGTTACATATGCTGCACTGTAACCAGTGGCACATCTGTGACTTCCAGGGCCAGGAGAAGAAGGTGTGAATGAAGAAGCCAAGTCTTTTATAGTGTTCTAACAAAGAGTTAAGTAACCCAAAAGCGTAGCATCACATGCATCTTCCTATCTGACCACAGAGCTGACTACCTGCCCATTGCGGACAGAGCCATGGCTGATCGGGACAAAGTACATTTCAACCCAGGACCAGCACTGTTGACGGGGAGTCTGTCTTGCAAGTGATCAGCAAGAACAAGCAGATGAAAATGAAGTTTAGATGTTTGGAATCAGATTATTGTGCTATTCATTTTGCTTTTTCCTTCTCTATTATTTCTTTGTGGGCAGAATTGTCTCTCTTGCCTGAAAAGACCTTCAAGGCTCAGCCACCCATGTGAAACTGTGCCTGTGTGGTTGTGACTGAAAATGCTTGTGCAAATTCCCAGGAGATCAGAACTTGACTTGAGAGTCCCTTTCTACCACTGAGGAAGAAGTAATGTGATTCATCAAGAGCTAAGGTCTCCTCCAGTGTGCCCTTGCCTGAGTGCTCTTGAGAGAACAGCTCCATTGCCTGCTCACAGCTAGAGCTGACCAGAGGGCTGTCCAGCTTATTACCTCTGATACTGGACAAGAGCAGATGCTTAAAGGAGAACACAGAAACAGAGAGAAGCAGACATGTCCAGGAATGTTCTGAGGAGAGATTTCTGAGCTGCCTTCCTCCCAGTCACTCTGACACCTCCATCCCACCAGCATAGCTCCTTTATAAGCCCCTGTTTCTTGTTTCTCTGAGACCCTTGTGCAGAGGAGGAGAGGGAGGTGATAACTGGTGCTCATTACTGTCCTGTGGAGAAGATGAAGCATCATGAGGGAAGATGCTTGCAGTGGAAAGGAGCAAGTGACCTAGAAATTATCTACAGAGGATGAAGTTAGTGAAATGCTGTGAAAAACCCAGGTTGGATGCGGTTTGAGCAACCTGGTCTATTGGAAGGTGTCCCTGACCATGGGGGGGGGG
>NDXB01017244.1:49667-60104 GCA_002631895.1 Agapornis roseicollis | reverse complement strand
GGGGGGACGCGGGGTATGGGGGGGGTTCCCCGCAGGGGGGGGGGGGGGGGGAAGGGAGGGGCTGAAACCAAATGAGCTTTAAGATCCCTCCTAACCCAAACCAGTCTATGATTCTATGAACTAGTATATGCAATAACCAAAGAAGGAAAAGAAGGAGAGCAAAAGAAGAGAACAAAGAACAAGTAAAAAGGCACGAGGGGAGAAGGGTGATAAAGAAGAAAAATGAAATCAGTGCAAAATACCTAATTAAAATAATAAAAAAAATGAGCCCGAGATGGAGAAAGAGGGCAGTGAAAGAGGAAGAACTGGGAACAGAACCAACAAAACTGCTATCATTAAACCATATGAACACAAGCCACAGGTACCAATTTCCCCCCACTAAGTTTGGAGGAAGCCAAAGTTCCTTCTCTTCCTCACAATAAAACTAGCCAATATGACAACAGGGTGACACCACTTAAGGCAGAGCTGAATGCTCCAGCCAGCAGTAGAAGAAAGAGTCAGTCAGCAATACCACACTCATATACCCTGGTCTCAAAGTTGTGTCCAATCATCCCCCTTTTGCTAGTAATTACTCAGATCAAGATCATGAAACTGAGGTTATAAACTAACACCTATAAATGGGGAGTTAACTTCAGAGCATTTAATTTTGCTCAGGAATATGATTCTTTGTTTCTCCCATCTTGTACCTCAGTTCTGCACATCTCTTGTGTGCCAATAGGTTTGATAAAGTAACTTACTACTTTTGACATGCAGAGAGGAAGATTTCAGCCTACTATTTTGGGTTTTATTGATGACATCCATTATCAAGTCCCCTGTCCCATAGCTCTTATTTTGTGCTATTATCTAGTTTGAAGAAGCTATAAAGTAGGATTTATTTTGCTTAACTTCTAAGAACTAAAATAATTACATTTTTTATTTCATTCCATTTTCATGAGCAGTCAGGAATATTGTTGGAGTGCATCTACTTCAGATTTTATCACTTGAGTTAATTGGCTTAATTTGAACAAACTTAACACACTGCTAAAGGGCTAGGTATAATCTCTAAATACCCTTTCCAGACCAGTAAAGCTAGCAGTTTATCCTAAGGCTCTGTCTTGAGCAACAGATGTCCCCTCCTAACCACACTATTTAAAGAATGAATTCTATTGCCATCGGAGTTGACTCCGGATACCTCTTGATGAGTCAGTGTTACCTGTTCATTTTAGTCCACTCCACCAATTTTAGCTTTATCACAAGCTGTTATCTTCCCATAGGGATAGCAAATCCATCGCAAAGTAAGTGTCTTTATTTGAGCCACAGCCACTACAGCAAAAGGATTTCCAAAAGCTCACAAGTCCTAACACAGCTCATCAACTAAGACTAACTGGTACCACTAGAGCAAAACACCAGCTACAAGAGATAGGCAAGACACATTGACCAAGTTAAGAAGAACAATTTCTTCTGTTTAATAGTCAGCATTCAGAGTATTCAGGTGTTAATTCAGTTTACCTGGGGGCTGCACAAGGAAGGCTTTGAGCTCCATTAGAGAACAGCTGGAAGGAGTGACAGGTTGACAGACCACTACACTGTCCTTCTAATGCTAACCTGAGTCTCAAATAGGTTGCAACAATGTCCAAAGTGGACTGGTTGTATAGAGCCATCCTTTAATCTCAACTGTAAGTAGGCCAAAGAATACTATTTAAGCATACAATAACAAATAGACACAGGTATAAATGCAGACGGTTTAGATACCATGTAACTTTCATAGATAGAACAGAATAGGATAAGGAAAAAAAAATCAGTTTAGGATACAATAACACAGCAGTCAGGCTGTGTCAGTGTAGCATTAGACAAGATAATTGGAGTTTGAATGCCCAGGAAATGCTAGAAAAACCAAGCAGAGATGAACTGGAGTTTTAGGTGAGCAAATAAGAAAAAAGACTGTCTTTTGAATAGGAACCAACAGCAATCATTTTTACATTATTTAGATTTAAAATGGTAAGATTGTACTTGATTAAGTTTTTTTCATAGCAGCAATAGAGAAACTTAAGAAAGGGCCAGGGAACAGCATTCACCTACCCTCAGGCCAATATTTATCCAGAAGTTTCTATGTCAAGAGGCCCAAATTCTTCTCAAAATATAATTGCTGCGTTTGATAACATTTCCACCCTTCTAGGTGTGAATATTAGCGTTCTTCAGGATAACCTTTCCTACGGAGTTTAAGTATTTATCCCCTTTACATTTATTTTACTTCTCATTTAGTATCCCCTCACTTGCTGTGGATGTTTCTCATCACAGAAGCACAGCATGCTGCCATGTTCTGTGGTACGGCACTGCTCATTTCTTGCTGTATGATTAGGTGGTCAGACACCATCCTTTCCATCCGTTATCATGACAGCCCAATCATCTTGGGGAGGCTTCTTGGAACTTCCTTGCACTTCACACGCAACAGGGTCAAACAACACTTGCAGCAGTTAATGGCATCTAGAAGCGTTTCCAACAGCATCCAGTGAAGACTCTCTGCTCTGCAGAGAGATAAAGATAGACCCTAATGCTCATGGACCAAACAAATCACATGGTGCACGTGCAGGCCAAGTAGCTGAAAGGCTGTCTGGCCTGCCAGATTTCACAGCCACTGGATAGCTTAGGGGTACATGCAGAAGCCACCAAGTCTGAGCTACACCCAGTAAGTGTCAGCTTGAATTGGAGAGCAGGCAGGAACCTGGAAAAGAAAAATGAATGTTGCTGCTGCCTGACTCTGTCAAAAAAAGTTTCATTATAGAGTTTTCCTCTTGGGGAGATGTGATCTGAGAGGAACAGAAGATGCTTAGAAGTATTTTCAAAGAGAAAGCAACAGACACATGCAAATGCTGGCAGGGAGGGATTAGGGAAGGAGAAATGAGATGGATGCAGGGAGGAAATGGGATATGTGAGAGGTAGAAAGATCAAAGGACTCACATAAAGGACAGAGGCACAGATCAGCGCAATAAGAGGTTAAAAGTGATTTGAGGGTAGGTAGCCAAAATAACAGCATAGCAACATTCATGCTCTATTTTCCTCTAATAGGTGAGCTGAAGGATGGGGTTTTCTTGCACCATCTGGGACCTCAGTGTCCTTGAATCCCATGAGGTTTCTGTTCCCTTTTACAAGCGGCCATGTGATGTTGCCTTTTCCTGTGTCTTGTATGTGTGCTGAATGTGGTGTATCCCCACCTTTGGAAGGTCTCTGAGCCCCATCCTTGCAGCCCTACAGACTTAGATCTAGAAAAACCTGTCCCATGTGTGCAGGAGCTGAGCTGCTCTGAAGCCTCCACCAACCCCAGCAGCCTGAAATGAGGCAAACGTAGAGACATCCAAATGTCACAGGGGTCACAGCCCAGGCAGTGGTTAGAGGGGAAGGAGGCTGTGACAGGGACTCAGAAACTGCCTGGGATGAAGGGCGGGGGATCCTATTGCTTGCAGCAGTTGTATCAGATGACATGGGCTCTTCTCTACATTGCATGGAGTCAAATGTGGCACACCAGTACCTCCAAAAATCACTTTCTGTTCAAAGGGCAGATACTGTGCAGTGCAAGGGGTAGAGCTTATCCAACACCAGAGCTGTTGAAAGCCGAAATGGACAGAGTACAGCCCCTACCCACATTCCTCCAGGAAAAAAATACTTAACTTTCTTCCTACACGCATAATCAACCAAACCCCATTTCTAATTAGAGTCTTAATCACCCAGCATTTTCCCCAGCTACTGCACATCCCTTCCACATGGAAGGAAAGCACCAGCTTTCCAGCTGAACTCCTCTAGCCTGGGATGAGCCAGCTCTCAGGAGCACAGCAGGCAGCAAGGGATGGAGCTGCATCACGGTAATCAGTTACCATTACCTCCTTATAGTAAAATAGGCAAGACTTTCTAATGGTGTGCTGAAGAAACTGGTCTGTGGGGGATTGTGGCACCAGTTTCACCACCAGTGTATAAAGAGAAGAGGGTGGAAAACCACTCAAACTACATGGATCTTTCATCCATGCCGTAACATGAACTGAAAATATGGATGGCAATTGCAGTTCTCCCTATAATCCTAACTCTTACAAACAATGTTTTCATTCCTGCCAGAGAGAAGGAGGGATTGAAATGCAAAGTGAAGAGCTAAGGTTTGTTGATGGGACTTTCCAATTCAGGAAAATCAGACACTGGCAAATGAATGTAAATCCACATAAAACCTTGATTCCATTCTGTCTGAAGGATGCCTCTGCATTCCCTTATAACTTCATTGTGACTCTGCTCCTGAACTGAACTGATCATGAACCAAAACTGGTCCTGTAGGCTACCACTTTCTGGACAGACAGAGCAGTGCAGCTGCTAAGCTGCATAGCCCTCAGCCCCTCTGAGAGCCCAGCAGCCTTTAGCAGGAAAGGCCACTTGCTGCTGCACTTCCCCTCACTGTAAATACGCTGGCAGCCTGTGATCACCTCCCACCAAACAGCTGGCAGTCCCCAGCCAGAAAAGCAGTGCTGTGGCCTTCTATTGACACAACAGAAGTGGTGGAATCTGAAGAGGTACACCAATTCTGTCCATGAACACCCTGACATCTTTATTCCCCCAGGGGTCAGGCAGAGAGATGTGGCTTTCCCAGATCAGTTCAAACGGTACCGCTCCGAAATACCAACTCACTATGCAATGTAACTGCCTCTAATGCTATGAATGCAGCTGGTGTGCTTGTCCCTGCCAGGCTCAGGAATGCCAAATCACATTTGCATGTCTGTGTGCCTTAATGCTTTGCTGCTGGGCTTACAAAAAGGTAGTATTTGCAAGAATGAACCTTCTGGGTGCACCCAAGCTCACTGAGACATTGGGCAGTGTCAGCAAAGCTGCTTACTGCTTTATCTAATTTGAAACCTTCTGTAAAAGAGCATAGCAAAAAGTTCTATTCACACACCAAGTTTATAGTCTGTGTAGGACCTAATATATGGACGGAACAGACTAGAGAAGGGAAGAGCAAGATAAATGACAATGAGATCTGAAATGCAGTTAGATATTTCATACACAAAGAAGGCAGTTGTGCCAAATTAACTTTCTTGGAACAGTCTTTCCCTGACACAGCACATGTGTTTCTGATCACCTGGAGAGAAGGTTGGGATTTATATCATTTCTAAATTTAATTAGGAAGAATAGTTTAAGTACAATTTACATTTGTATTGCAGAAGTAATGGCTGTAGGTGTGTTTCCATTTGAAAGCCATATGAACCGGGGTTGATAATTGCTGCTGCCCTTACAAAGTGCTCTGTGTATAATGCACCAGGAGTTGCCACCCTGGGAGAGGGTGGCAATGTACTGCCACAAGGCAAGGGATTCCATCATTGAACATGCTGCTGTCCCAAGCATCATCCATGGTGGAAGATGGTAACGGTGGTAGTTTTTACATTAGAAGCACAGCACCCATTTCCTGAGGGAATAGTGGGGAATCAGAATCAAATGCCTTCATCCTGAGCTTTTGTGTCTAAAGACTCCTCTTTCCCTATAAACCCTTTAAGAAGTATTCCAATCGCCAGGATCACCCCTCCCTCTGCTCAGATGCACTGGGTGATGTTCTGTGTTGTGATACACAATGCTGGGCACTGTGTGTCAGGTCACATTAAGCTAAAGGAGTGGCCTGCAGCAGAAAGGCTCAGTGCAATTCCCAATAAATTGTCAGCAGAGTGGAAAACAACAGTTGCCCATAATTTGAATTTCATGCCAGCTCGTCATGGAAATCTTATGTGACAGTTTGATGTACCCAAGAGCTTGCTCAGATAGATGCCTGCATCCTTAGAAATTCAGTCCACTTGTCTGTGTTGCCCACACAGCTTGCTGGACACTCATCGCACGGCATAACATTGCTTTACGAGCATCACAAATGCTCAAAAACAAAGCTTTGTCAGTAGTTTAGAGGGCTCAGACTCTAATTGTAGCAGCTGTAGAGAATGGAAAGCTGGAAACCACTAAAACTGAGTTTTAACTTGGCAGCAGGAAATACAAATATAGATGCTTTTGTCCTGGCTCAACCAAGACATACACATGCCATTCTTCTGGGCTGCCACTCTATTTTAGGCTCTCAGGCTGCCCAGGAGAGCTTCCTCCTGCCTCTCCATGAGGCAAATACTTCTGCAGTGCCTCCCCAAGGTCTGCAGGAGCTCTGCCCAGCCTTGACAATATCGAAATTCCACCCTTCACACAGGAGAAGAAATGAAGGCAATAAAAATCTATGTTGCCTGATGGAAGAAAATGCTGAGGTGCTCTCAGTCGTTCAGAAAAGCAGCTGTCTCTACACTCAGTGGTCTGTTACCAAGGGGTTTCGTGTGGGTATCATAGCCTAAGAGACTTCTATAAGGGATTTGAGAGAAGATAATGAGGGGGATTGTGAATTTTTACAGGGAATTTATTCAAGCATGAAAGGCAGCATGGGAGAAGACAGGGAAGTGTTTGCAGTGTTAATAAGGCAAAGAGATTGGAGGCTACTGCCTTGGGCAGGAAAGAAACAGGAGCAACATCTTAATAAAAGATAATGCATAAGGGTAAGATATGTCATTTGTGAAAGTGAGGATGAATAACAAGTATATTTACTGCTTGACAGAAAAGAGAGTGCTGTGGAGAAGTACAAAATGAGACACACAGTCGAAGGGATTAGCTAGGAAAATTCTCTCTGCAAGAGCATTTGGGACTGATACCTGAATGTCATAAAAAAAAAAAAAAGGGTAGTGCTTGTTTGTCTCACATACTGTGCATGGACATGAATGAAACTGAGGATCTTTCACTCAGAAAAATCCAAGATGAATTCTACCCTTCCCACAGCATTTCACAGGACAGGCAGAAAACCTCCAGAGCATGGATTTGTTCTCCAGAACAAATGTTCTGTTCTCCTCTAGAACAGTGTCTGTCTGTTGAAGCTTTTAATTCTAGCATTAGCAAATTCTATAGGTTTCCTGCAAGAATATATTCTACAAAGGAGATAATAACAGCTCCTTCCATCTAGCACTTGTAGCATTAGGGTATTCACTCCAGCCTGAACTCCTTTGGCCGCCAATTGATCAGCTAGCTGAGAGAGTAAAAAAAAAAATCTCTCAAAACCCAAGAACTCATGCTCAAAACACTCACAGATCCTTGAAGCTTTGTTTGAACACCACCATAAATTTAATGCAGAAGCCAAGGTAAATAATGCAGAACTACCTAACCTCAGCTGGCACCTTTCCTGAAGTTTTATTTACAGAAAATTCCAGCAGCCTCCTGTACAGAGCTGAGACTGGGCTTCCAGGCACAAACACAGCACTGCTTTTATCAGTGTGATGATGGCTTCTACAGCTAATTGTTCATAAAAAATGGGACATCACATGCATCTAAGGGTGAGAGTGCATCTGAAATAAACTGCAATCTCTGATCTCTACTGTTAATACAAGGCAGAAAGTACGTGCCAGCTCTTTGCTTAGGATAATAAGCAGAGGGCAAATAGCACCTCCACATTTTTGCCAGGGAATACAGAAGGTGTTTTTTCCTCTCGTTGACAATGAACAGGTTGAATCTGTCTATAACGGTTGGTAGAAGGCAGGTGGCATCTGCTTGAGGTGCCAAGGAACAGGTAAGTGGCATCTGCTCATCACACCACCCAATTGTGAGTCAATTAGCATTAGGGTTGATGTTTAAAATGCTTTAAAGAGGTGAAATCAAAAGCTACATTTTTATCCCAAACTGTTTCTCTCTAACAGGTTGAAGACCATCTCTGACTCTCCTCAACTTTTGGCAGGTAACTCCCTAAACCAAGCTCCTTCCCTTTAGCATCACTTCCTGCAAAGTTTTGCTGACACGGCCGCACTGATCCACTAAAGAAACTGAACACCAGAGTAAGAGCTGTGGAAGCAAAACACCAAAGGACTTGCACAGGACAGGACAGCACCCAATTTTTCAGCCCCTAGAACAGCCACCCAGGAGGAATACTTATTACAGTGAAAATAAACTCCTGTGGACTCTTACATTACTACATCAATGTGATTAAAAAATAGAAGCAGTCTCCTGATCTAAGGGCTGTATAAATGCTCAACTTTATAATTAAATGACCTAGGTGTGAGCAAAACCAGTTATTGCAGAAGATGGTTAAAGCCCTGACTTGTAACTTCAGTTTAGGTCACCATCTTTTTAGCTCTGTAAGTACAGGCAAATAGGACAGGCTGCTTCAGTTTGATAAAACATAAAAATAACAATTTAACCTAAACCTTCAGGTTCCTGCCTGACCTGTTCTCATATCCCTGCCTGGAACCAAACCAAATCTACATTTAATAAGGGAAGAAAGGTTAAATTATACAGGTACAGTTCACTGTCCACTATGAGATAGACATTCAATATAAGGCTGAATAGAGTTGACAAAATCAAGTAGATCTAGCATTAGCTCATTTTTTCTTGTGAAACATCAGTATGCACAAGCTACGGTAGCCTGTGATTTACAGTGTAGCTGAACATTACCTGTATTTGACAAACATGCATCCAAGGCCATCAGCTCAAATGAATTTCAATGCCTTCAGAGGAACAACTCCATTTATTCCTCTTTTAATCTTTGAATATACATGTTCTTGTAAAGTGAACTACACCAAGTGTTCTTGAATATGCTGTTTCCTCATGATTGCATAGCAATAATTATTGCTATGGAGTGAAATAATTTCTGGAAGATGCTTTGATATTCTAAGGTGCTGATTATAATTACGTATTCCCTCAGCTAGAAAACGGGTACTTCAGCCTGCCATCGTCTCCCTTTGCCTCCTGCTCCCAGCCCAAATTCTCTAAGCACACACAGACACACTCGAATAAGCAGGAAACAAATCTTATTATGCTAGCAGGAGGTCTAGGGGGTTCTGATTTTTAGAGCTCTAAGATGCTATTTAGGTACTGAAGTGATATGTGAAGAGAATTGAAAGCTGGAGTAGTAGTAAAAACTCCCAAAGGCTTTTAAAGTCCCTTTTATGGGATGACAGGCTCTTTGAGCAAGGGCAGCATATTGATCCCCTTTTGGAGGTTTGCTAGTTTGTTTTACTGTAGGTATGCTGCACATTTCAGTGGAGTGCAACCCAGGCTCTTCCCCAGAGCTGTTCAAAGCTGTCATTGTCTCCCTTCAGTGGGGCTGCTGGTAGCATTACTGGGATCACAGGGTACAAGGAAGTCCTTGGCCTTCCTACCCTGTTCATACAATATCCTTTTTCCTTTGTGGCTTTTCCAGAGGCAAGTGGAGAGAACAGGATACCAGAGGCTGTCACAGTTCAAGTTCTGTGGCAGAAATCATGGCATGAGTCAAGTGCTCCCACCATTCCCAGAATTACATCCCTGCTGATAAAGATACAGCCAATAATGTGTTTCCACATCTCCCATATATAAGAAAAATATACTCAAGGAATCCAAAGCTAGATAGAAGTAAAATGCAGGCTTTGTGCACACACTGAATTATTTATAAAAATATCATTCTTTGAGGGTGGCTGCTGCATTCAGCTTGAAATCCATCCAGATAACCCAGGAATTTTTAAGCACGCTTATTTATATTCCTAACAGCTATTCATTGCAGCCATGTTGATTTCCCACGATGTTTAGTACTGGCTGCAACAAAGTTTTGCCTGTGCAGATTTATTCAGAAGGATTGCTCTTCATGCAAGCATCTGTTTATCCCCACATGAAGAACCTCAGCCTGCAAACAAGAGTGTATGTGATTAATTATTTAGCAAATGCTGTCTCATGTTTAAGAATTTTAAATTACCCAACCAGCAGCCAAGAACAACAGTGTTTAAGGGAGTTAGTCTGTTACACAAAGGTAACAGGAAACAATGAGGCCGAACAGTCTGAAATCAACACAAAATCTAAAGGCTGTTAACTTAGATTGGCAAATACACATAATAGAAGAACACATTCACAGAAAAGCTTTCTCTCTTCAGCAGTGCCATGGCTGAAAAAATCCAGGGATGCCAACGCCATATAATTCATTCCAACAATCCAGGCACAACACACTTTTCAGCAAGTTTTGATGATGGCACTGTCACCCAGACATTTCCCCACCTATCTCTACCAAAGGTACCTTGTCTCATGTTTCCATGCATATCCCCTGGCACTGACTGTGGCTTGAAATGCACATGGAGCCACCTGACAAGCCCATCTGGAGCAGCAGACACCGATTACCCCAATGCACAGGTGGGCTGGAACAACACAAGAACCACATCTCCACTCCTGTCTCCTTGAGCTGCCAGATGGGCAGTTGTTGAGGAAAATTCTTGTAAGCAACTGAATCTAGAACAATATAGACCTCCAATGCAATCCTCATTTTCCTCACTTTTGTTCCCTAATACGACATTCAAAGCCTTGTCTAAGCTCTTGTGCAAACCTGCATGGAAGTTGAAAAAATGGATCTTCTGTTTTTCAAGTTTTATTATACCAAGTCTTGACCAGCCAGCGTGATGGGGGGGGGGG
>NDXB01017244.1:33125-49509 GCA_002631895.1 Agapornis roseicollis | reverse complement strand
GGGGGTGTGGCGGGGGGGGGGGGGGGGGGGGGGGGGGGGGAGGTTTCTTCCATATCAACCCTGGGAGGATCCAGTCTCTGGATTTTCTGCAGCCCATGGTCCTGTAATAGCCACGCTACCTTTTCTTTATGATTTCAGCCATATTGAGCTGTTTATTTTTTGCAGTGGCTTTAGGGAGATAGCCATCAGGACACACTCGCTGAGCACTGCACACAGTATGACAAGAAGACACTTGGCAAGAAGGGCTCTTTTCCTTCCAACGTGCTGCCTTGAGAGCTGATCTATGAGTAAGACATAACTAATTACAGAAACTGTTTTCACCATCTCCAAGGTCACATACAGGTACCATGATCCATGGCATACCAAATGCAGGCACTCCATGGGCTTGATATATTAATTTCAGTTTCTCTTAAACATTCTTAGATTATCCCATCCTTATGTGGAGCTGGGCTCGAAAGCTGGGATATGGCTACACAGTACTGCAACGTGGGAGCACCAAAGTAATGAGGGTCCCCACAGCCAGTTAATCCCTCACTCTCCTGCAGAAGGGATGGAAGCTGTAAGATGATCTCCACCTACATACTTCAGCTATAGCTACATGCAGATGCATGGCATTTACACTTGCATGCCTCAGCTTAACTGAAAGTCACAGATAGGGAACCTCCCCATGCTCATAGCATGGTTGTACAGACACAACAGGATTGCTGGCATGGACCCTCACAAGTGTTCAAACCATTTTTGAACTTGTGTCCTACTTAGAGAAATGTATTCAAAACCACAAATCACATCCTACCATCCAAATAGCTGATATATCCAATTATTAATTAACAGCTCTTTTTATACCCAGAGGGTACAACCTTGCTGTTTCCATGCATCTGTGAGTCTTCAGGAAAATCACAACTAGTTGTCTACGTTAATTGAGTTAGCCTGAAGTGCTGCAAGGCAGCGCACTGACTGTGTGCTATGGCAAGCAATGCTGTCCCTTGGAAAAGAGCTGGGCTACCTTTGGATTGTGCCAGAAAATGACTCATGGCAGAAGTCATGACCAGACAAAACAAGCTCAAGGCAACTCAACACCCAATTGAATCTAGAGTCTCCCTGGCCCTGAAAAGCTGCAGTCCCTCCCCACCTCTGCCAAGCAATATTTCAGTGAGGCTGGCAGTGTGGACATTGCCAAGTGTATAGCAAGGCACAGGAGTCATGCTGATGGAAGGCTAGAACTAGTGCAGCTCCAGCTGAGAGCAATGTAAGGGACAGTCCTTTATGTACTGAAAATAAGACCCTCCATCTGGGTATGCAGGCCAGGATGTTTTTAACCTCTACCCCTATTTCATAGCTCCTGATCAGTAGAACAGAGTTAACACATACCCAAGTGAATGGTACAAAAATAAGTGCATTAATATTTGTGAAGCATTTGTGTACTGCAACAATGAACAACAAAGGAGAGGCCAGGAAGAAATCCAAGTAAGATTTGAATGTGTGTGCAAATAGTTCACGGAGCTGCACTAGGAACAATGAGGAAAAAGAGACTACTGAATGTCTGCTCATTCTTTGAGCACTCCTGTGCATTGAAGATGTGGAAAACCTAGTGGAAAAATAATACAGAGGCATGTAGATATTGCACAGAAAAGCGATTCACAAGGTTTGGACAAGCAATCTAATGCTCTAACTGTTCCTTTTGTAAGAAGGGGACTTAAATAAGCACCTGAAAAGGAAGAAATTATATTAGACACATGATTCTATCACACCTAAAACTGTTTGTGCCCATTCAAACCACAGATATGGCTTTGCAGCACTGCAGTTCCCAATAGCACAGAACTACATCTGCTTCAGGACAAGTTTCTTTGTACAGCTGAAAATTATTTAAACCTCAAACCAGCAGAAATGAGGAAGAAAACAGAGCTGATTCTAAAAAGACCTGTGCCAGGTTCTCTGCTGCTGAAGGATGCTAGCCAGGGTCCAAAGACTTCTAGTAATTTATACCGAGAAGAAACAGTTCAATATGCACCAAGATTTTTTCATTGCCTTTCTAACTGAGCCCAGCATCTGTTTGTACAATGTGTTTGATACTTTGAAGTATCAACTTCTTGTACTTACTAGTGAAATAATATAATTCTGTTGATCTAGGCATTCTTAATTTAAGTCATTCCACCAAAAAATGTTTGATTTATTCAAGCACCTAGCATGTGCTGCAGAAGAATATCCAAACTAGGTACTAGTGCAGGAGACACACCTGACGGAACAGGTGTTCATGGCCTGTTCTAATTCATTAAAATCAGTAGAAGTGCTAGGATTGATTTCAACAGGAGCAGGCACACACATTCATAGGGAAGGGATGGCTATATGCAAAAGGGACTCGTAGGCCTGGTCTCTGTTTTTAGTCTTGACACAGAGTCTCATTGCAATCCTGATTTGAAGTCAATCTGTTGAGCAGTGATATTAACGTTGTGCTTTCAAAGTTCACCTGGCATGTGCTGTAAGTGCTTTTACAAGACTAAACTTGTTTCTGGCTTTCAGTGATCATACTCAAATCCACAGGCCAGAAAAAAAAAACAAACCAAACATGTAAAAGCTCAAATTCCAGCTGGCACATGGAAATAAGCATGTTGCAGGAAGAAATGCCAACTGCAAATGCCTAGCAAGAGAAGCACTCAATTTTCCTTCTTTATGACCTTCTGCCCCCAAACTTTACCACCTTCCTTGCAGCACATTCTTTCCTGTGCAATTCCTGCTGTGCAAGTCAGAGACAGCGCTCACCACATCTGACCTCTTACCCACTGTATCATTGTGGAACCAGGCAATAGCACAGCCCCAAAAGCATGATGTGAGAAAAAAACACTTTCTGTGTGTGCATGACAGCTTGAGAAGTCCAAACTTCAACCAGATTCACTGCCTGCAAAGTTGTTATTGATATTAATACTAGAAACACATAATATTGAATTCTCATTCAACATGCAAAGCCATACCTCCTCTCCATTTAGATTTTTTCTTAATACCACTTGATTTTACTGCATTTATTCACTGTTCCTTTTGCATGCAAGGTCCTGGCCATGTAACACTAATTCAGGTATGATTCAACCCACCACAAGTCAAAGTATTCCCACAAAAGTCAGTGCTGAAAAATAATCCTGCCCTTTCATTCTTAGCATCAGAAGCTGTAGAGCTGTATTAACATGACACTTGGTCTGTATTTTGCTTTATAGACATAACATGAAATCTTTTCTTCCAAGACACTCCAAAGTCTCTCATATTCCTGTACTCTACCTTACAGTTCTCAATTACCTAAATATTACTTTACTACAAATGTAAACCTGTCTGCTGGTTGCTACCCATTGCACGACACACAATTCCTGCATTTTACTGGTAGGCTCACAGCCTCAAGACTCACTATCCCACACACTCTCAAGATGTACTTCTTTCATGAAGTCAGCAAGGCACATCCAATTTCCACTAAAAGAAATGGTTCCTAAGCCATGTTTAGTTGTTGTTCTGTTTATGAAGAGTTTGATTTTAAGTGTTTTGCTAGCTAGGCAGTAGATATAAAATCTATTATTCTCTGTGCAGTGAAATTATAAAGGCCTTATCTTAAACTTATAATGATGGTGGTTGTGCTAAAGAGAAGTAGATTATTAAATGAAGGCAACAATAAATCTGTCAGAACTGTAGAAACCATGGCCATAGGGTGGTAAAATGGCTGTACACTGACTTGTTTTACTATAACAGCTACCATTAAACTGCAGTTCTATCACCACCATTATTGATTTATTTTGCTGAACTTCCAGACAACAGCCCTGTTAAAAGCTTAATTCAAAGTGTATTCCTGCTTTGTTAGCACTGAAAGAAAAAGAATAGCTGGACATTTCCCTTAGATCAGAGGCAACTGTGTTAACCATGCTAGACTGTAAAGAGCCCATCAACATAGTGTTTGAGCTTTCACCTGGAGGTGAAGCACTGGGCAGGAATTAACCCCTCAGTCAACACAGAAAATGAGAGGAATGTGTTTGGGCTGAGCAGGATTTAGCTCATTTGAATGGCTTTGGCAATAAGCAGGGAATGGGCTGTGACTACAAAGGAGCTTAGTCACCATAGATGACCTGGCTGAGGACACCTTTTGCCCAAGCTGACCATAAACCTGACAACATTAGCCATAATGATCCCTATTCAGAACACCTGGATTTGTCCAAATGTGCAATGAGAAATACCCAGTAACTCTTCAAGGGAAGCCTTTGAACAGACTTGACACCCTGGGGCAGATACCTGAAGGTTTTCTAGATTTAAACAGTCAGGCTTGAAATAATGGATGTTGAGCTCCCAAGGTCAAGAGATGGTTAACTTTGGCTCTGGATTCCTAAGGCCTCATACACCTAAGCCTTGCATAGCTGTAGGCAGCAGCAATTAAAATCAAAGGAAAGACAACAGAAAATTACCCAAAATCTATTATAAGCCCTACTTTTATATTAACAGAGGGAGATGGGAGGAGTCTTGCTCTATTCATCTAAGAGCACCTTACAAAAATCCATCTCACTAAAACCACCCCAAATTTTCTGTTAGTAATGGCAAGACCAACAGTGTACCTTCATAAACAGAAATATTAATGAGCAAAAAGAACTAGCAACAGGGTCATCAGGTGATGGATCTCTGATACTGCTGTAAAAGCAAAAAAGGCAGCTAACGAGGTAGGGCAGAAGATTGCTTTCTCTTTCCTACTCTTTCCATTGCAGTGCCCTTTATATATGCAGGCTGAGTGGAATGCATCATAAAAGGTGACATTTTATAACAGCAGTTTGTAAATTTTACAGAAGCTTACTGCCTGTAAATCACACAGCTTACTCCCTCACTGACTTTATTACTGCAAGCCCAGCCATGGATAAACTCCATGCCAGTTTACTTGAAATTTATCTCTTTTATTCATACTGAAGTCTTTTAATATTCCTTTTCCTCTAATGATAAAGCCATCCTTCCTGATAATCTTATTTCCTTTACAGACATTTTGAAGGACTCTAAAAGCAATTCCTGGTTTTGGTAGTTCCTATCTTAACACATACTTCTACTGTCAAAAGATGTGCTTTTCCCCTTTATTTCAATTATGTGCATTTATTTTTGTTCCAAATACTCTCCAGGCACTCAACTCTTAGATCTAAGCTATTTCCCTTTGACTTGCCTTGCTGAGCTTTGACTTGCTTCACAGCCAGACATCACAGACTGGTTTTTACAGGATCTATGCACAAACCTGTTCTTTATTTGGTAACATCCACATTTATTTCATAGCAGAGATACACAGTTTATTCTCCCATCTGTGCAGGATATTTTCATGGCCAGTCTCCACAGGCATTTATGGAAACTGATAGCACAAATTCCCCCCGAATTTTGTGAACGAGGTGGTTAGCCAAGTAACTTCTTTTTCCAAAGAGCTTCAGGAAACACAATGCCCCAGGTAATGAGTTTTCCCTCTGTTTTCAGCTTATGGCCTCTGCTTACGGCCCTGCTCATGCTTCATTTTCAATCCTAATAGAAAGGAAGCCTAGATTCTACTCAAACCCCTGTTTCAAGGACAGAGAAGACCAAAACTGCTTGGAAAGCAATGTGGAAAGCTATTTCTTCAGAGTGATTCTTGATGCAACTGTTGGAAAGTTCAGCCTTATTTTCCTTGGCAAGCCAAGCAGGATTTATAATCAGGTTAGACTTAGTTCAAAGCACTCACATCTGGAGCTCACAAAGGTGTTAGCTATGTGAAGGTGTTGATTGCAGTGGAAATCTGCCAACATGGAGCAGGATATGACACGGCCCTTCTTCAAACTGCACTGCTGGCTTTGTGCCTGTGTGAAGTTCACATCATTTTTAACAAGGATGGCATGAAGCTTTACTGATATGCCCTGATGTACATTGACAACTCAGCACCAGAAGCTGGCCAGTGTCCAGAGCCCCTCAAGACTCCAAAGTAAAGCTCATAGTCCAGGCCTTTTTTGCAGTCCTGAAATACATTAGTCCTTAGATGCTCAACATCTACAGTGCTGGGGAAGATGATGTTTTACTGCATGGATGAAACAATCGCCTCTTATGTCTGTCCTAGCCAGTGACATCAGATTAAAATTAAGTCCTGTAGTGCCTGTCTTCTCACTTATGAACTGGGGGACAGCTTGACCAAAATAAATACTGAGTCATATTTTCTCCAAGAGAACAATCAGCTTCAGCACACTGTGCTTTGCAGCTCCACAGCACAGCAGAAATGAGGCTGCAAGACTGCCCAGACAAGAATAATTATTTAAATATACTTGAAATATCTGATGCAACTTTAGAGTATAATGGATTAAAGAGACCTTAAAGTGAGATTTAGGTATTACAGATAAAAGGAAACAGTTACTGGGGTATTCTTAAATGTTAGGAGTCAGGTTTTTCATATATTAATAGGTTGCTGGGATATGCAGATGGTTTGCTGGGTTAGTGTGAGAGTGACCTTTTGCTCTATCATCACATTTGTTGGCCAATAACCTCAATATCTTGAGATGTCATCAACAGGTCCAAATTTTAGTCCATCCATATGGATGAATAGCCTCTATGAACACACACAGGACTCTGTAGACATACACAGCCATCGCTGCAGTAGCCTTAAGCTGTTGTGGCAGTCATGAAGGTGGTCAACTAATATTTACTGTTGATGCTGAAAAGGAGATTCTATTTCCTGGAAGGCTTCCTCAAAGTATCCACAAGCAAAATCCATTTACTTCATCTTTGGCCCTCAGAGATGCATCAACATATAAAGGCATTTAATCGCTGCATTTTAAATGCTCTGCTCAGAGATTAAGTATTGCACAGAAAAAATGGATTCAATAAAACAGAGCACAAATCATTACAATTTCAAAACATAAATGCTTTGTTACTTTGCATTACTGCTGCTCTTGCTGCTAATTGCTGGCATGTTTTATTTGAGCCTTTTCTTTCCTGTTTTAAAGCATGGATGTAGAAAAGGGATTGGAAAGCACAGGGGGAAGATGAGGGTACTTTTTCAGCTGACTACAGTGAGATGAGGAATATGCTTGCTTTATAAAATCAGATTTTTGCAGAGTCCCAGTTCCATATGGGAAATAGTAAGGGTTGGATCATTTGGAAAGGAGTTAAAGGTATTACAAAAGAATGAACTTTTGAGATTATCCATTCCATGTGCCCAGGACATCTTTTCCTTTTTTTTATGTGAAATTTAATCAGCATTGTGTAACGGCATTACATTTTATCTTGCAAATTACATATTGTAATTACCTAATTACACATTGTAAATAGGTGATTACATGATTTTGCACCAAAATTCATAATTACACTTAATTACACTAATTGCATCAATCTAAACTAATCATCTACAAAATACAAGGACAAGTCATGCAAACAAAGCCTACAGAAAAATTTGAGAGTAAGCCCACATTCCCTGAGTACCTAGAAACACAGCAGTGCCTTATACCTGGAATACAAGCCATAAATAGAACTGTTGGGAAACAAATTCTCTGAGCTAAAGGTGCTTTTATGCTCTCAGAAATCTGCTTCTCCTCTGCAAACACATCTCTATACCTTACAAAGATTTTGGAAGGTTGATTTGGTCTTTTGCCTTTCTGCATAACATTGCAGGATGCTTCTCGCTCATTGTAGTGTGCCAGTTAGTTGTACAATACTGCAGGATAGGAAAGAGGAGGAGAAAAAACAAACCTCAGATCATCCCTGCAGGTCAAAAGCTCCCCTGAGATACCAGGAGACCAAAATCCTGGTCTGAAATACAACAGAGCAGCCGCTTAGCACAGAGCTTATTATATCAGTGAGTGAATCTGCAGTGCTGACCATGTCTCCTGCCAAGGGTCATCTTTGCTGAAGATCCTGCATCTGCTCCCAGGGAAGGATTTGGCTTCGCTGAATTGCCAGTTTCCACCAGAAGAGCAGATACATTAGATGGCAGCTTCAATGGGAGCAGTGGGTGCTTCACATTTATTAAAGCATAGTTCTAAATCTCCCACTGCAGCAATAGGGCAAGATTGACCTCCTCTCTGCTGAGGCAATGGTCTGAGGAGCTGACTGAGCTCTGGAGCACAGCCTTGGTCATTTGAGGTTCATCTTGTAGCCCCCAGTCCTTAAGGAATCTCTTGTTAAAAGAATACCAGCACTTTAGCTCCATTAGAATGGATATTAACATGCATAATTATAAATTCACTTTCTTTACTAATTAATGGCCTATTTTCTGTCAGATGCTTATCATAACTCCAGAAAAGGTTTTGATGATGGAAATATATAGTGTTTGATGCACTTTCATTAATTAACTCTCATCTTACATATTTATATATGTTTCTTTCCTTTGGGTAGCAATTCTGAGGAAACTGATCGAAGTGCTGCTGATCAGAGAGAAAGACAAGCAATTACGGAGTATCCCTTTCCTTCCCTTTTATCATTGCTGTATCAGTAAACTGTTGTGNTTTATATATGTTTCTTTCCTTTGGGTAGCAATTCTGAGGAAACTGATCGAAGTGCTGCTGATCAGAGAGAAAGACAAGCAATTACGGAGTATCCCTTTCCTTCCCTTTTATCATTGCTGTATCAGTAATTAAAACTGTTGTACTGTAAATATAGCTTTACACATCTCAAATGAAAAGGAACTGTTGCTAATAAAGCACACAGTGTGCACAGACATGTGTCATCATGACGGAAACTAACAGAGATGCAGTGTATTTCCCCATGGATGCACTCTTGTAAGTCCCATTAATACTCATAATTTAATGATGGGGTGGGTGAGAGCAGACTGTTCCAAGGCATTTAGAAGTGACACAACTCAAATGGGGCATAGTAGATGTGCTTTAAAATGTTTCCTCCCTTCTCTAGCACTCGGTTTCCCAGGAAAATCTCTGGCAGGTTTTCTTATCTGCCTAATATATTTCAAGAGAAGAGCCTTTTCTCTGCTTGCAGCCAGAGGTCAATATGCACCCCTTGTCATGAGTGCCCTTTTTGATATGCCCCCTTCTGGGAGGTGCTGGGAAACAGCCTTTCAGTCTAAAGGAAAGAAAACCTCACATTCCCATACCCAATATGTGTTGCTATGTTTAAAGGCCTTTGTAAGACTTTTAAAATTCAGGGAGTTGTACTTATTCTTAGTGATATAATAGCACTCTCACATTTAATGAAAACATGAGGGAATGGCATGATGATTGCTGTTCAACCAGAAGATCCTACCCCAAAAAGACTCAACTCATGCAAAGCAATTACAATAAATATTGCTTATGTTCAAACCCAGCAACTTCTGTTTATCTACTGCCTTCTAGAGCAGCAATCACACAAAATATTTTCAATATAGCTGAAATTTCTGCTAATGTTCCTATTCAAGCACATCAAAGCAAGGCAGTCCTGCAGTTAAATTTACCCATGTAATCTCAGTTCTTGCTGTGTGTAACGCAGTCTTTAAGTACCCAGTTATGCACTATATTTTCCACTGGATTAACCCCCTCAGAGACCTTCCAGAGGGCATCACAACATCTTGCATCTTACATCTAGATCTGCAAAACAACTTAAGTCTCACAGAGTACAAAGCCATGATGTCTTCAAGTCACTTTCCTCCTCACCTGGAGGACAACTCAAGTTCCCAGGACTTAAATTATTTCATATCTGTCAGTAAATATCCTTAACTGCTCAAGGCACCCTCTGATGGACATACATCCTGATAACGCTGAGTGGCTTTGCATCATTCATTCCCAGATCCCACTGGAATGGCAAACTCACCACTCCCCTGCGTGCTTTTCCTTAAGATAACTACAGCACATCTATGAAGTCAATCTCTTCACAAAAGACAAGCAGAAGAGGAGGCTATTCCCCACTTATGCAAGAGCTCAGGCCTCAGGTCTCGCCCAAGGTATACAAGATCCACATGCAACTCTCCTCCCTCCCCTCAGACTTTCAAAGCAGATGACACCAGGGACAAAACTGCAGCTAGGTTTCCTTAGACTTCTCTATTGAAGCTCTACCACTGTATGGTGGATATGTTGGATAGTCTAATCCAACATACATAGAAGCAGACACAGTCAACACCAAGTTTCAGCCTGTCTTGCAGTGACACCTCCAAACAGGAACAGCAGCAGCAGGCTGGTGTTCCCTGGCTCTAGGCTCCTGCATTTCCAGCCAGCTGAATTTTCTCACTGCTTGAATGGAGTGTAAGGGTGTTATTTCATTTTACAATGATGGGCAGTGAGTCATGGAGATTAAATTATCCAAAGTGCCAATCAAATTCAGGTGCCTGGTTTGCTCCTCTCTTAAGTGTTGCCCTCTTAGGTCCAACCTGGGTTAATCATTTTAGGTATCTCAAACCAGCCCAAGCTAGAATTATCCACAAGCTACCAGAGGAAAAGAATGAAACATTTCTAAAGGTGAGGTATCCCACTTACCCTGGGATTCTCTTTGCCTGACCCACACACAACACACCAGAGTGTGCTTTCCAACACTGCTGGTAGTGGCTTTGCACAGAAGTGAAAACATGACCTTTGCCTTCCCTTTACCTGACTCCTTGTACAGTGTAGCTGAAAAATCTCCTCAGCTCTGCCCCACAGCTCTATTTCATGAGGTCAGCAGTGAAACTGGTGACTATACCTGCTGAAGAAATGGTTTCTGCAGTATTCTGCTCTCACAGCATTGTATTTAAAGCTGGGTAAATACAAATCGATTTCCATTTTAATGTCTGCTCCTGAAGTGAACATATTAATATACGCAGTCAAATGAAAACTCTCATTGTGATTTTAAGCTAGCATAAACACTTTTAACACAAAATTAAGCTTTTTTTTCTAAGCAAATACCTATTTTATACTGAGAAATGGATACACTTCCGCTGTTTTCACAGGCTGATAAAAATAATGAGCAAAATGTGAAACTATTTCTCAGGGGAAAAAAAAATCCCTACAGAAATGTCTTTAACCACGCTGCTAATTACAGTGAACGTCCAGGCAGGTTTACAGTGCCTGTCACCCTCAGGTCTGGGAGGGATGGTTTCAGATGCTCATTCACTTTGCGCTCTGGCCAATCCATGTGTCTTCCTGACAAAAGTACTGCTAGAAGATTAAGTACTCAGGAAAATCTCAGCAGCCATTTCTGTGTACAATGCTGTACTGGGCTGATAATATTGCTATAAGATGCATGAAGTTATGTACATAGAGAAAACAACCCCAGGGATACATGCAAAGTGACAGGATATTAGCTAATTCTACTTAGGGCTGTTGTGCATTGTTCTCTGAAAACATCAACTCCATTGTCAGCAGGAATCAAAAAGGCAGGTATAATATTTGGAAAGAAAATAAGAAAGAAAAAACACCCCAGCATTATGGCAAATCATAGTGCTTCACAGTGTGCCCATATCTTGGACATCACAGAGTTCTGCTATCCTCTTCTCTCCCCAAAGGAGGAAACAATGCAACAAAATGCTCATAGCTGTGCCCAAGTAGGGAATTGTCCCACATAGGTGAGAAGAAAGAGGCCAGGCTTATGCCTGGAAAAAAGGATGGCAGATGGAGCATGTATGGGAAGTTAAGCTTGGCAATCACCTTTGGCCACAGGGAACGCAACCGGGAAAAATTAACAACTAGTGCTCATAATCCAGGAATGAGAGAGCCCCTAATAAAATTATTAGACAGTGGATTTAAAACACAGAGATGGAAGCATCGACTTTACATAATGTATAATTGAAGCACAGACCTCATTGCCACAGGATATTGAAATAGCTGAAAGTATAAAGAGAGCTGACCAGACAAATCCATGGTAGAAAGTTTATCCAAGACTATTAAACCTGAGGATTGTGAGGCCGCCTGTATCTCTGGCTTGCTGGCTGCTGACATTTGGGTAGGTATACACTTCGTTTTCCAGAAATGCTTTCTTAGGTATCTGCCGTAGTCACTACCTAGAAAGGCACTGGACTGAACATGCCCCAAAAGGACATGTGAGGTGAGAGGCGGCAATGGAATCAGGGTGCACCCAGCACAGCGAGGGTTATGTTAACAGATGATGTATATCTTTGAATGCCAAGGGCATACCACAAGGGTTGTGAGCTACAGCATGGTTACAGACTGAGAGCAATTTGGCTCCATAAGAAGGCAGCCCATTTTCACACATTTATGTCTCCAGCCCACCATACATGTCCCCAGGTAGAGTTCCAGCCTCAGGTAGCTCTTATTCCTACAGCAAAGTTCACTCATTTTCTTTGCCACAACAAAGAGGCAGACAACTTGATTTGCATCCAGGTGTAATAAATAATATGCCTGTCAGAAAAGCCAGGAAAAGCAGCACCTTAATTCTTCCTTGTATGGGCTGAAAACCCTGGCACCAAGGATAAAAGATGGAGGAACCACAAAGTGTTCTCAGAACTTCATCTGATTAAGCAGACACATACAAGCACACTGCTCACTGAGACAAGCAGCAAAAAATGCTTTGCCTACCTGTTAATGGGAGTGCACATGGCTCAGCCATAAAGGAGGCAACAGCAGTTGCTTTGTTTGAATAGACTGCTTACAATCACAGCTGGGCAATTAGACTCCTGCATTCAGTTGATGGCTAAGTTAGGAAGCAGGGGAAGGAAAACAAAAGGATTATTTTGGGGCAGAGGCACATTTACTACAGGGTATTTGGGTTAAGTCAATGTTTGCTATGTTACTTTTAAATTGCATCAAGCCACATTTCTAAATTGCATGCTTAAAGAAGTGTTAAAAATTATTTTTAACTCCTTTAATAAATGCTTCCCTGCTATTTCCTTTGCCCAGCAAACTTCACCACAGATGCATGAATAGTTTCAGCCACTCTAGAACAAGGGGTTTGGATTAATAGATGATTGTTCCTATTTTTTTCACCTGAATTTTCTCTAAACTTCTTCATTCTCAATATTCCAGCATAGCTAAGTTGGGAAGAACATGTCCATGCTCTGACTTTTCAGATTAATAAATACAATTGAATATAAACTCTTTTTAACCTACTAAAAAAAAATCATGCCTTTGCACAACGGCTTTGATCCAAAGCTGAGTGAAACAACAGGAATCTTTCCCTAGACCTTAATGGGTTGGGGACTTGGTCCTTATGGTTTTGCCGAAGGATAAGCAGTGCATGATAGTTGTTTCTTTTCTTGTGGTGCCCCAGCACACCAAGCCAAAAAAGCCAAGCACACATCTTGCTCAGCACAGCTCAAGAGGCATCTTAGAAAGGCCATTGCCAGGGCTTTCTCCAATCAAAGCAACACAAATGAGATAGGTGACATTACTATATTGAGCAATACTAAACTCCAGGTTATTAATATGTATTCATGCCTGAAAAAAAATCTGTGGGAGGGTTGCAAGATAATGTTGGTTTAAAATAGAATGCAGCACGGAAATCATGAAGCTATCACCAGCCACACAATGGAGGCAGAAACAGGTTTTGGGGCTACTGAGTAGTGAATGGTGTGAGGGAGCACAGTAGGTTCATCATGGCTGGGTACTGGGAGGATGATGCCAGAAGAGCATCACGAGTGATGAATGAATCTCTTGGAGACATTCAAGGCCAGGCTGGGTGTGACTCTGGGCAACCTGATCTAGTTGAAGATGTCCCTACTCATTGCAGGGGGGTTGGACTAGATGACCTTTGACAGTGCCTTCCAACCCAAATTATTCCACAACTCTACTCTCTGATCCTAAGCCAAAAGCTAACAACTTATAGGAACACAAGAACTTGCATTGGAGCAGACAGCAGGTGCCAATACAGCAACTGGCACTCACAAGCCAGACATAGAGTTCATTTTACAACTTCAGTTTGGTTTACTTACATACACAGCTCATGGGCTTAAGGAGGCTGAGCAAGGCAGGGAAACTTTGGTCCATATTGGCAGCAAAGTATTCCCATAGGCAGGATAAGGAAAATAACATGACAGTGAAACAGTTACTTCCTGGGAGGGGAGGCAAGGTAGTAAATCCTCACTTTATAAAAAAATAATTACAATAAATGTTTTCTGCAACAAACCGTTCGTTATGAACATTGTGTATGAGGCAACATACTGCTGTGTGATTCTGTGTTCCTGCTGCTCACATAAGGATCTAGGGAGGTCTGATTTCTTTTGTTGGAAAACATAGGTTGTAGGTACTAGGCAGAAACCAGGAGTTGTAAATCTGGGGTAAAAATGTCAGTGAATCATACCCCTCCATAAGCATCCCACTAGACTTGGGCATAATATTATTTGCCAACAGAAATGCTCTAAATCAGTATAAACGTTACCTTCAGAGAAGTGAGTTTAAATGAAGCTTGTAAATGGGATGGTAAAAAGTTAAGTATGAAAGGTCTGAAAGGTCTGTCTCCACTGATGATTTCACTTCTTCCCAGGAAATTACCAGGAATTGTTACTGTGCATCAGAGGAAAGGTAGGGGAACTGCACATCTAGGATGTGGTCTTTAATGAAGGGATCAAACAAATGAAATCATGTTTAAGCTTTTCAGCTCAGCTTTTTACAAGTTTTTTTGAATTCTCCACAGGTAGGTTTCTTAGTGTTGGTCATAGTACAGCAGGTCAGCTAGGAAACTGAAGAAAGCAGCTCTGAGAAATCAGTGTTTTGGTATGCTTGAGGCCCTTCCTCATAATATTTTTTGACAGAATAGATAAAAATCTACATTTATGTACACAAAAAGTACATATAAGCAGATTTTCTTCATTAATAGACATGCCCATGTACTTGACAAGACCTTAAATACTCTGAGATTTGAGATCAGATTATGTGATATAGAGGATTTGGTGAGATCACAAGCATCACCTTTCCATAAGACTTCCACATCTCCTGGGTTCAAGGTAAGCAGGGTATTTTCCAGTTTCAGAAGTTCCCGCTCCCCTTCCCACTTCCTCCTTCAGACACAGCCTTCCTTAATGTAAAATAATTGCAACAGCTTGTAGTCATACATAGGAAGACTATCTAAGGGTGCACTGGTAGATAACTGATAAAAATGTAGCTCAAGGTTTGTTTGAGGTAGATAAATAGCCCTGAGTATATAAATCATTAGGAAAGAATAGAATCCAAATCAGAATTATGCCATTTTAGAAATATTTGGTCACCCTATATCTTGAATACTATGTGCATTTCTAGGCCACCTGTTAGGAAAAGTCCATGGAAACCCTCAGAGAAGGGCAGGAAGGCTGACCACAGCCTTGGTTCCCTGGCACAAACCAAAGGCACTACAGTAGTGCTGTTAGTCTGGAAAAGAGGAGAGTGAGAAGGGATATGGGTGGAGTTCATTAAATCATAGATGGCATAGGAGGTTGTAGAGTGGGAATGAGGTCCAAATGGACATCAGCCTGACCCAATACAGCCTTATGTGCCTTCCTATGTCAAAGGGGCAAGTGTGGCATTATTGACTCTTGCTTATCTTAAGAAGAAAGGAGCTGGAGGGAAGGAGGACAGCAAAAAAAAGGAAGACTTCTGGTGAGGCTCCTGAAAATGAATACCATGTTAACACCAGGATAACATATTCCATCCACATCTCAACCTTCCCAGCCTGAGGTCCTTCCATGACAGGTATTGTAGTCACAACTTCACAGAGGGAAAAACTTACAGAGATTTAGTAATCGGCCCAAGGTTACGCAGAAGGTCTGAGGCGGAAACAGGTCTGCATTCAGATCTTAAAACTTCTACCTACAAAACCTAACACAAAATGCTGACACAAGGAAAACATTCCTCAAGTGGTACAAATTAGGGGATGACATTCTTCAAGTGGTACAAATTAGGGGATGACATTCCTCAAGTGGTACAAAGTAGGGGATGGCACGTACAGTGTGCCTCATTGTAAGCCTGTAAATTAATGTTAAACATGGATTTTTGAATGCAATTTTTCTGCCCTAGTCACAGAATATCTCTGAAAAGGCTAACTGGCCTATGTCAGCTCTCATCACTGAGGACCTCTGTTATCAGATCACACATTCAGGACTCCACTTAGGTGCTTAAAACTGACTTAGGGGATATAAAAATGGAAATAAATAAGTAAAGACAGACAGACTTAAAAATTCTACACTTGGTCTCACATATGGCTCACAACTAAACAGAGCACTCACACAATCTGAGGAATGTGGGCCAGGAAGAATAAGCAGGGAAAGACTGCAGATTGCAGGACAAATCCTGCTCTGTTACACACAAGAGGGACTGCATTGAAATTGATGGGATGGTACGGGTGAAACCATGGGGAAAAAAAGCCAACCTGACAGTTCTACAAAATACTCTTTCTTGCAAAACACCAAGATACCCACATAGCTTAGGGATGAGGAATAAACACACAAACATAATACTGAAACCATTTTTTTTACTGTTAAACTGGAAGTGCTTTATCTATCACTAGTACTCAATGTTTCCTCATGTAGCAGTTTAGAAGTGCGTACTCAAGTTGGGGG
>NDXB01017244.1:0-29411 GCA_002631895.1 Agapornis roseicollis | reverse complement strand
TTTTTTTTTTTGGCTTAATGTGCTGAACTTTTAGTATTTGTTTGTTCAGATGTGCCATAATTTTCTGCTAAAAGCAGAAATGAGGGTTAGAAATCAGAGCATCTGGGTAATTCCATGCAGTATTTATTTCAAAGATTTCACTAATATCTGATGAAGAGGACAGGATTGAGTGCATGTTTCAAGGAAGAAGGTGTTATCGCTATAAAAAAAAGCAGGCCTACAAGTCCGGCATTTGTTTGGCTTGAATGTTCAGAAGTAAAGAAGAACCTTTCACATTTGATTTCTTGAATGCTCAGATGGAAACAGGTTAAAGATCTTTGCTCCTTAAGAGAGTGGGAGATAAAACACATGTCAAACATATTGCACTTTTTACACATCTCTTCATCTGCACTCCAAAATTCAGCTCCTGCCCCTTCAAAAGCTTGGGCACTGTGTCTCAATCACCACAATTCCCAGTTACTGCATCCCTGCCTTTAGATCTGAACTGTGATGTTGATGTTTATGCCTATACTGGCTGCATAAGGGAGCCCTGCAGGTCCCTGCCCTCCCAGCACACAGAGGAGCTGCCATCCCATCCTGCAGCTATCTAATCTGTCCTGGAGGCTGAGAAATATTCTTACTTCCCTGTGACTTTCCACAAAGCCTCCCAAGAAGCTGTAATTTACCCTATAAACCCGCTATAACAGAGGAGATCTCTAGCTATAGGTAGCAGGTTGAAGCACAAATACCACCCCTACAACACACATAGTAAATGAGTCCATCAGGAAACAGGCTGTGGAAAGTTGTCAGCTGTCATCCGTAGGAAAACCAGAGACAACAGCAGCAAAGTAATGGACCAACTATAAAAAGTGAGGAAAGAATAAATTCCCAGTACTTCAATGTGTGCTTTGGTTCATTTCAAGGAGAGAAGAAAATAAAAGAAAGCCAACACCCAAAAAAAAGCCCTAACTGGTTTACCCCTTTCCACTGAACACCACAGTGATTTAAATAAAACTCTGTAACCCATTACTGAAACTGTTATATCACTGCAAAGCTGCATCGTGCAATAGGCCTAAGAGCTATCTGCTTGATTTCCCTTTCACATCATTATCAAAAGGCATTTTTAATGTCTCTTTCTAGCCTAACTAGTAAAGACTTTTGAGTTTCAGCCAGTAATAAGGTGTCAGTGCCATGCATAATCCTTCCTCATGCAAAAACAACGCCACTTTTAGAGTTAATAGTGGCTGAAAATAGAGTGAGGAAATGAAACTCTGGAAATTAAACCCTCAGGGCATCCCAGAAGTACCACAGCTGATCCAGACATACCTCTCTATCTGTACAGGAGGCATGGATTGGATAATACTCATCTTATTGCCATCAACATCTGTACACTGAGATCCATCCTCAGCAGGCTGATTCTTTACATTTAAGACTTCCATGGAAGTCTACAAGCACACATTACATGCCTTCTGCTCAAATCAGAGAAGAAATCATTAAATTCAAGTAGCATACAGAATATCTCAGATATTTTCTTGTTAAGCATTACTACAGAAAAGCTAATGGAGGGAAAGCTATGGGGAGCTGAAATACCATGTTTTGCAGCCCACAGACACCAAAGTTGCTGGACATTAGTGTGTGCCATTTGACCATTTAACAAGCACCTGCACGGTCTTTCAATTAAATGGAACAGAGTTTGAGTCCTCAGATGATTAATCTAATCATACCAGGACATGATATTGTGAATAGGCAGGATTAACATGCAGCTCTTCTGAACCACTTTCCATAAGAGCCTTTCAAAGCATACACATAAACATTTAATTATATGCCCACACAAAGTAAATAGGTATAATTAAACCAATGCCAAGCTTCATACTTGAACCCAGATGCAAATGCCATGGCTCAATGTTTTCTCCTGCAGATCCCACTTGCCCACTGATGGCCAAAGCATTCAGCTGGCAGTGTGAGCAGGAATGACACCTCTCACTATTCACATTGTATGGAGACCAAGCCTCACCACACCTATGTTGAGTATAAAACATCAACCCCATAGCCAGTAAACAGTAGGAAGAGACTACATTTTATATGGGCAAACTTCCCAGTGGCTGTGTTTCTCTGATCACAAGTGAAATGCTGCACATCTATCAGATGATACCATTTAGTTAAATGGAAAGAAAGGTGCACCAGCCAGATCAGCTTTATTCACTGTAACTAATCCCATTTTACACTCAAATAGGGCCTTAAATCCCAAGCAGTTCCAAAGAATTTAGCAAACTTCACAAATTGTGCAACAGGCCAAAGTGCCAGCTTCCATAACCTGGCAAATCAAGAGTGACACTGGCAGACCCAGAATAGCTTATACCAAGTTTATATACACTTTATACATCTACAGGTGCATGCATATGTATGGGACTTCATTCATCTTCTGCTTAGCAAGACACTGGAAAATGCAGTCACAGTTTAAAACAAGAAGAAGAATTGAAGAACCCCCATCCCCACCCAGTGATTTCAGGACACAACTCAAGAAGGGATCTGGCTGCCATGCCTGCATCTCTTCTACTCCTCAGAGCAGACACACTCAAAACCTCAGCTTTATCCATCACCAGCACTTTTGAAGGACCCACCGAGTGCAACTGTTCGGTTCCTACCTTGAAAATAAAGCTTTTAAGATTAAATATTTTCTTTAAAAATTACATCTTCCTCTGTGCCAAGGAATGACAAGTGCCAAAACACCCTGTGATGTGTTCTGTTGAGCATGTGATTGCCAAGGTTTCTCACTGAGCAGAGGCTGGCTAAATTCTCAAACCTCTGGGACAGTCCAGCCATCCAAGGACTTCAGCACTGTGATTTTATTTTCCAGTCTGGTTGATTACCACTTCACATAAATGCTGGAGACTGCATCATGTTTAATCAAAAACAACCAACCAGATAGGTGGTTGGTTGAAGCTGTGATTTCAGCCTTCAAGGATGCCCTGGTGTACCCTTGCAGTATTGCAGGGATCCTACTGTCCAAGGAAGATAACTCCACTTCCTCTCACCTGACAATTATCTTTGAAGAAAGCTACCCCCCATCACAAACTGAGGAAGAGCCAAGAGATGATGAGGGGGAACCTATGAACCCAAGGGCCTCCTGGTGAGTGAGCAAATGCATATTATTCCTAGATGATAGGTATAAGGCGGCAGCACAGGTTTTATATGCTGCTTGAGTCAAGGTAATATATTTTATGATTGGACAAAATGCAAACCATTTCTCTCATTCATCATTTACTTTTAGAGAGGGGAACAATTGTGCCTGTTCAATTAAAAAGAAACAAAACCCCATAGTTTGATTAGAGTATGTGCAGCCCTGCCAAAGTGATTCTTGCAGTCATTTTGTACATCAAATAACATACCAGCCTTTTATTAAGTCCATTACATTTCTTAATTTGTTTTAGGCTGTGTTTTCTTCCTTGTTATTGTTTCAAATTCACAAGGGATAATTTTAAACTAATCTTCTCATCTTTTTCGGCAAACCCTCATCAATAAGCACTGAAAGGATGATTAAAATATCTCTCCATGTAGAACAAACTAAGTCAAAATTACTGTGGGGAGTAAATTACCCTAACAGAGATGTAAAGTCAGTGCCTTAATTTTATGAAAGATTTATTATTAAAAGAAAGTACTCCTAGCCCTGTAAGCAGGTATTTGTCCAAATAGGTTTTTAAACAGACAAATGACATGCATTGGTCTAATATTTCTTCATCCACAGTAAAGGAATAATTCAGGAGAGAAAAATGGTAATAGCCTTATTATATATTATATACAGTAAGCATACAGGTCCAAGTGTCCTTAACACCTGGATTTGTCTCTCCTGGCCAGCCATGCCCTCCTGGCATCCACAGGGGCTAGATACCCTTCTGCTTGCTGCTCACCTTTGACTACCACCTTAAGACATGAAGCTGCAGCACAAGGACAAAGCTCTGGTGACCAAGACATGGATGGGTTCCCTCCACCACAAGAGCTGCAGTGGGGTGCAGACATGGTACAAGGCAACCTGAGCACTCACTGAGGCTGAAGATTACTATTTCAGTGTGATGAACCAGAGGAGCACTACTAGGACTAGCTGCAGCTGGTTTTCATGGCCCTGCAGCCAGATCTGCTGCCCATATCGGCTGCAGAAGTGAACTGCAATGCAGAGCTTCACATGAGGCTTGGCTCCACTTTGACTTTGGGAGGCAGATTTCCAGCATATAAATGGACAGAGCTTATCACTGGACTGAACTGAAGCCCCAGGTCACAAACTCTCCCCTAAACAAGCACTTTAGTTACTACACAGACTTTTGCTTTGAGCAACTTGCTCAAGGAAGGTGTCCCTGCTCATGGCAGAAGTTGGAACTAGATGAGCTTTAGGGCCCCTTCCAACTCTAAACATTCTATTCACTAGCTCATTTTACTATTTGCCATGTTTTCTAGGGAGTTGGATGAATTATAACAACTGGGATGTCAGCAGCTGAATACAAAGCAACTAATAAATTGCAACAGGTTCATTCCTGGGTTCATTCCTACCCAAAGTTCGGTTACAGCGCCTTTAGAGCCTATACAAGATAAAACTGCAAAAACTAGGCTAAAGTCAGCACTAGCATTTAGAATTGCCTCCCTGAGACAAGCACGAAGCTTTTAACTTGGCAGTAAAAGGTGATCACACCAGGCTTGTAGTTATGTACTCAAATCCAGCCTGCAGTGATGTGGTTGTACTGGCTCACTTCATCCTTTCATCTCTCATCAAGTGCTTTGCCACCTCTGGAAGTGATGTTTCTGTCTAGGAGCATCCCCAGATTTAGCCAAGCTCCCAGGCTGGCTTGCAAGTCAAACTCCTTGCATTATTATAACACAGGTTAAAAAAAAAACAGAGGGTAATGTGCTCCAAAACTATTCTGGCAACAAGGTTTTAAAGCTAAATGGTTCCTGGGCTCATCTTCCATTAACATCCTTGCACTGTGTTTTCCCTCCAGTCACGAGCAGGAGCCTGCAAGGCTTGGATTTTTCCTTTTCTGTTTGGTGTTTTGGAGGTTTTTTCCTTCTGTTTTGTCTTTCTCTTCATTCCCTCCCAACATTTATTCTCTTGAAACACCTCCAGAATTGCCTGCCTAGTTATTTACATCTGATTTATATGGAATCAGAGATGCTCAGTTTGTAAGCTTGTCAAATTAATTCTTGGAATTTGTTACATTTACCTATGAGCTTTAGGGATATTTTTAATTCTTTAACCTAGATATGAATACTTGGATCCTGCAGCTATTCCAGCATAATGCCCTTAGCTAAATTCTTTAAACATGCCTTGTGTTTTCACATTTCTTCCTGGTTCTAACTAGGTGGTAAAAAAGGATCAGTTTTAGCAGTCCTTGACTGACACAAAATACTAAACTTCAAGGTGTGTCATTACAGCCTCTTGGATCTACATTGCTTTACCCATTCAGCTCTAATGCATCTTTCTTTATTCTGCCACAGTTAACGCGTATTCGTAACAAGAGAAATCCAAATGACCAATATATTTCCAAATCCTGCCAGCCACTGTGTTCATAAACCGACCAAGTGCTAATTTAGCCCATTAAAGTAATTCCCAGCAGACCTTCCTTTTGCTATTATACATTCAAACAGGTTCCTGTGATGGACAGTTGATAGATACCTAGGGCTGGACCGACTCAAACACTGTCAAATACCTATTGTGGCAAATCATTCTACAGGATAAAGGCAAAAGGTATGGCTGCCAAAAAACAATTTGTTGTTAAATTCTTGCCCTTTCAGTTACTCTTTCAGTGCAGGAATGACAGTTAATCTGGCAGTTTCCTGGTGGTGATTAGGGACTTTGATCCTGCAGAAGCAGAACAGTTCTCCAGGCTGTTCCTGCCCCCTACCAAACCACTGGACAAAAAGGACAAACCTTGTCCCAGGAGACCACAACCACCCTGGCTAAAGCACAGAAAGAGAAGCAGGCCAGTCACATATTGCAGAGCATATCCCCAGGAGAACCAGAAAGAGAGCCACAGCGTCCAGTGCTTGCCCCACAGTGGTGGCTTTACTCCTGTTCTCCCCTTTTTGCTCCACATACACATCCCTTTCCCTGCCCCAAGAACATTGTCTCCAATATACTGAATTTCTCCCACTCTCCTCTGTGGAAACAGTTGCAACCCATTTATTTATTCAACAAAGTCTGCTGCTTCTGTTATAAAATTACCCTTTCCACCTTGCAGACTCCCCATTGCCTCATTCACTTCTTATTCTTTATCCACTTGAAGTCTCTTATTTTTACCTCTTGTCCAATTTTCATTTTACCCTCTATCACTGCCACTCTTATGCCTCTTTTAATATATTCGTTTATTCTGTAATCTTTTCAGATCCCCTTTGAGTTTGATCTTTCATAATTCACGTGTCCTTTGCTGCCCCTCTTCCCTCTTGAAAGTCCCTGTTAGTTATTTTTACAGCAAAGCCCTGCTCCCATCCCAGTACAATGGCAAAACTATTGATTTCAGTGCAAATGGGGGTCTTGGAGTATTTATGGCTTTGCACAATACATAAGCCCTGGGTGGGGGGAGACAACATAATTAAGCAATACAGCATGACAGACTGTGTCACGCTGCTGATTAATGGGTGCACAGTATGTGTAATAAACGTGAGCCTCCAGCACACCCGAGGTGCACATTAATCAGCCCTATTGTACAACCTGAAAACTCTGATGATTATGAAACAGGTATTTAAAACATTAAAATGCCTTTCTTTTAAGAGGTAGAAATCATTAATCAGAGTGAAAATCTAGTCTCCTATCCACAGCTATCAGGCTGCAGTAACTTTCCATCACTTAATGTTGCAGAAATACAGACAGGATACTGCATTTAGTTTAAGTGGACAGTCTATTTACCTTATGCCTTTGTCACCATGGTAGGGGGTCAGTATGGTGGGGATATGGTCATGGTGGGGGACCAGGTAACATCTCTAGATAATTCTGTGATCCTATGTACACCAATGGGGCACATCCTTGTGCCACCATCTTCTTTGGCAACAAGTATCACAAGTGAGGGAGTAGATGCACCATCCCTAGGGACATTCAAGGCCAAGGTGGATGTGGTTCTGAGCAACCTGATCTAGTTGAAGATGTCCCTGCTCACTGCAGGTGGTTGGACTAGATGAGCTTTGAAGGTCCCTTCCAACCTAAACGATTCTATGATTCAAAGGAGCCTCCACAGCCAGCATGCTGTAAGTTCTGGGAAACACCATGGAGCAATAGTCCTCACAACACCTGCCTGTAAGCCACCCTCCACCTGCCTGGAAATAGAATAGGACCTTGCTCTTATGGCAGTGCAGTCAAAGGGGTCTGTACTTGTGGCGCCCTAGGTGGCTTCTATCAGAAGGCAGTAACCTTCCCACTGGTTGCAATACCAAGCAAATAAGGCCCATCTGCTCTCCTGTTTTGCTTCTCCTGACCTTAATCACAGCTCCTCCACAAGAAACAGATAATGGATGAACTGCTCACCCACCTCACCTGAGAAGAAGGCTGTCTGAAGCCAGGGTGGGCTCATTCATTCAAGTAGCACCCACTGAGAGCTACAATAGCTCCTGCCTCATGCCACCAGTCAAAGCAAATGTGTCACATCATACTTATAAGGTGCTCTGGTCATGGTGGGGTGCACTCAGGAAGGAGCATCAAGTATGACCACGCTCCAAAACCAGACACTGCCTGCACTGGCTTTTTGCACAGGAGAGATCTGATAGCTACTTTCAGAGTCAATCACCATGGGTCTTAAATTCATTAAGCTGGAAACAACAACCCTGCTGAAACAGTATCAAGCATATTTTGCACTAAGGATTATGTGGGGTACCTCATCCCATTTGCAAACCCCAGTATTGTGTTCCTGATGACTCCCTGCTCTTTCCACACACAGCCTTTGGTGCATTTCTGAGCAGATGTCTTCAGATTCCCAATTTAATACTATTTTCCTGTAGCCTTAGCCTCCCAGATGCCTGCGGATAGCCAGACCTCCTACCACCCGCATGCTCCCCTGCAGCGACCTGAGGAGGAGGGAATCCAATAACAGGTAACGGTGAGACTGCAGGCACAGCATCTACCATAGCAGCTCCCCAGTCCTGGCTGCACTCCAGCATACTTCACAACAAACCCCTTTCTACCACCTTCCTTCTACCTCCCACCAGACAGGCTGCACTCAGATGGTAAGAGAAGCTAAGACCCGCACCCCATCACTGAGGGCTGCATTGCACTCACTGATGTCCCAGATTGTTCTGCACTAAGTTGTCAGACCTCCTGCTGCGAATCAGCTTTTTGAGTACTGAACAAGATAAATAAGAAACAAGTGATAACTGTAACATCAGAAACAAGTCAAGAAGCAAATCCCACTCAACAGACACTGAAGTTATCTGTCATTCAGTACTTTTTCCCCAACACAGTGATGCAGAAGACCCAGTCCTCCAAATTCCCCACTTTACTAAACAGCTTCTTTCCATTTGCATTGAGAAGGGCAGCTCGGTGCTGTTTGTTTTCAATTTAGGTCCCACGCCAGCATGTTCCAAAAGTGTTGGCATTTTCATTTTGTTCAGCTTAATGGAGGGTGACTCAAACCTTAAGCTGTCTGATTTTGGAAAGCAAATCAAATACACGGTGCAGCAGAGGGTGAGGCATGCTGCAGCTCTCCACCAGATATCTATTTAAAAGCAAATTTGTTTCCTTTCCAGAACAATCCAGTCTCTGCTCAACAGTGTTTTATCTGCCCATTTCCTTTCTGAAGAGACCTACCACAAACTCCAGACATGCAATAGCTTTACAAGCCCACCCTATTTTTTTAATCACAACTAGGTTCTTCAAGTTCAAAGCCAAACTGGCACAGATCTCTAAATGCTTTCTAGGACTGCCACATAAGCATAATCAGAACAGCCATAGAGAACAGTGAAAGGTCCAAGGCTCTCATCTGGAGGTGTTCTTCCTCACGCTGCAAAAGAAGCACAAAACCTCACTTGGGCCCCAAGACCTTTTGCATGCACAGTGGGTTTTCTGCAAGCTAGTTGCTGATGGACCCAACTCCATCAGTCCTTTCACTGTCACATTATAGGGCTACAGGTGGTGGGGATTTGTCATTTTGATATTAGTTAGCTGTGGAAATCTATAGCACATTTAACTATGCTGGATCCCAGCAAAGATGTTTGGCTTTATCTTCCCCTCCCCCCCCCACCCCCATATGTGAACTGTAATATTCTGGGGAAGCAGTGGAACATCAGAGACAGGTACCAGGCATTCTGCATCTAAATCAAAGCTCACCCCTTTCATCAGGAGGAGGAATATTCTAGAAGAGTATGTACTGCAAGCAGAAGCAATAATCCAAGTATTTGGTTGTTAGAGCTGAATTTAGCAGTATAGGAGAAAAAACAGTAGAGCATTTCATACAAAACACAAACTGAAATAGAGGGTTTCTAGGACCCAGCAGAATTGTACAATTCCTAAATCACACAACCAGCTAGTAGCTCTGTAGTTGTTCAATACCAGGAGCAGTAAAATTTGCCACAATGCCTATAGGCAGCACAACATTGAAACTTTCTTTGGAGAGCCTGCTCTTGGCACAAAGGGAGCTGCACACCCTGGGCACAACCATGGGTGCTGGGAAAATCAGTGATAACTTCAGAGATCACTAACAAAACCACTGTGACAGAATGAATGTAAATCACCAGAGGTCTGTCATTTAAGTGGCAGCACAAGCTGAGGCAAGCGACTTCAACTAGAATTAGATCTGGGGGGATTAAATGAGAAGCTCCACTGAGTAAGACAAATTCTGAGTGTCCCTTCTTTCAGCTTTTACCTACCTAATCTGAAATTCTCAAACCTTTTCAAAGCATTCAATTTTTGATTTGGAGTTTTGTTTTGAGGGTTTCTTAAATGTGAATGAATCACCCTTTTGGCTGTGACTCCCTGATCTCCAGCTAGTAAGAAAGCTTCTGAAGTTTTTATAGTAAATAGCTTCCAGCAGAGAATGATTAACATGAAAATTGATTGTGTGATTTGCTATAGTATATGGCAAATGTTTTCTGCAACTAAGTAAGAAGAGCATGATCTTACTCTGTGGGAGGGTTGGTTAACAGCTCAGAACACACCAGGGAGGGAAAAAAAAACCCCAATGCTGTTAAGAAATTGTAAAGTACTAAATAGCTTTTTCTCTTTGCACTGCAGAAGGTCAGAACGACCTAACACTGCTGCAGTAATGTTTTCAACCTGGACAGTGATAATCACAGGTACAATAGGGAGAAGTTGTTCCCTGTGAGGGTGCTGAGGCGCTGGCTCAGGTTGTCAAGAGAAGCTGTGGCTGTTCACTCCCTGGCAGTGTTCAAGGCCAGGTTAAATGGGTCTTGGTCTGGTCTGGTGGAAGGTGTCGCTGCCTGTGACAAGGGGTTGGAACTAAATCTCCAAGGTCCCTTCCAACCTAAACCATTTTATGAGTCTATGAATATATTCCCACCTTTAATAGTAAGAGAAAATATCACACTATATATTAATTACACCTTCAGTACCTAACAGTCACTCATAGCTATTGGTGACCATTAGCCATCCATGGGACTAGTGGATGGGTCATAGTATCTCCACCTGACCTGCTTCAGCTCTTTTTCTGAGCTCTCACCCCCTTACAGTGGGGTTGTGCTTCCATGTTCAGAGAGGTTATCTTGTAGAAATATAGATATCCTCAAACACACAATAAACTGTTAATTACCTCCCAGACCATATTCCTCACTCCCACATCCTTTCACCAAATTGGTAACAAGCCTGCCTCCTGCTTACCAAATACACAATTAGAAACCCACATTGTACATCTGCTCAGCCTGTTGGCTTTAATAAAGACGACATTTTAGAGGAACAGCTCCCATATTGTCATTCAGAACAAATATGCAAAATTAACAGCATATTCCAAGATCTTTGCAGACATGATTCCATTTTCTGTGATGGAAAGAGCCAATCTCAGAGGAAAGCAAGCAAGGCACTTGCCTGGGACCCCAGGGAACTGCAAACTCTCCAGAGTGCCTCTAATAGAAGAAAACCCATCTGTCGCAGGTCTCCAGTTCTCACAGTGCACAAATAACATGATTTCAAGGGAGAGGAGAGGGGATATCCTCATTTCCTTATGCATGGGCCAGGCACTGAGGAGGGGGAGAGATGGGTTAAAGGGTCAGTGTGCAGACTAACTCATAACATTTTCTTTTCAAGGTGGGATGGGTGATCTTAACAGCACATCTTTTGGGTTGGCCATGCAAAACTTCAGCTCATTTCGATATGCTGTAACATGTGCAGTAGAGACAAGATTCTTGGCAAGCAGATGAGAAGAAATAGTGCTTGCTGACAGAACTTCAGCACACACAAATCCTTGCATACAGCTAGATATGCCCTTAAACACATTACTAAACTGCACTTACAGAGGGATAACTTTAAGCTTTAAATAGTAAGCTGTAGTAATGCAATGCAAAGCTTTAAATACTTTGCTGTAGAGGTGTGTTTGCTCTGAATGGGGTTATCTGAGCAAAAGTCCCCATCTCAGGATCCATACATAAAAAGAAAGTATCACTCACTCACTGCATAGGCAGTCATTTACCTGGAAAGGTCATAAAAGCTCCAATTTAATTAGGAAAAGCCAAACGGGAAGGATTAGACTCCAGAGCACTTTGATCGTGACTTTGGTCCCACTGACTTCCAGACAGATTTTCCATATGTGCTCAAAAAAATCCCAATGAAAAAGAAAAATCATAATCAGTCCTCCATAGACCCAATGGGAAATCCTGGGTATGATTTCCCTGCCTGGTTTTCCATTTCATTTACCCTTCTATAGCTGGTGGTATCTATTCACTAACATTATTCTCTTTTCTGCTTTAATTTGGGCTTAGAGCTTTCTTAAACTGATTTTATGGTTACTTTAGAGACTGTGTTCCTTCCAGCAACAGATAGCTTTTACTGGGAGCATTTCCCCCAATGACTTTTTAATCTTCCTACCCTTGACCTTTCAGTTCAAAATATTAAACAAATCACAAGCTGTAACTCGTATTTATTAGACCATTAAAAGCCAAACGCACCTTGTCCCAGAAGTTAGGTAGGAGAAGGAGAGCCCAAAGCAAGAAGGACTAGGTAATTACAATGCAAAACACCAAACCCAAGTGAATCATTCTTGTGACATTTTCCATTCTTGTTACAATCTTTGTAATTAAAATGAGGTGTTGGAAATTTCATCCCTCATACCCAAACTTTGTGTGATTTCAGTTACATGCTACATTACTTTGAGGTTTTTCAATGTTTGGAAGTCAGGGCAGCTAGCCATTTCCCTAAATTTCTGCTTGCAGACTCAACCACCCATGGGAAACAAACAGAAAGCCCAACTAATGGATACATATTTCTCAAGAAGAGCTGATGTGATACCTGGCTGCTGACAAAAGCATTTTAAGACCAAAGTCTGAGTCCCCAGCCTTTATAAATGCTAAGATATGGAAAAACTCACACCATAGGTCTTCTGTGCACCATGCTCATTAAAAGGCAGCACACAGAAACCACAGAGGTCAAATGTCTAGGAAGAAACCCACAAACTTCCAAGGACAAGAGGTGTAAGAACTGCACCACAACTGCAAGACTTGGCAGCACTGATGGTATAGAACAGTTTCTGGTGATAGATATCACAGTGGTTGCCTATCACTTCTTCCAGTGACTATGTTTCAGACAAGAAAACCCACATATTAATTTACCTTTCCATTATCTATTTTTAAGTTCAAGTGGGCTGTGGAGAGTTTGAAAGGGCCTCATATATCAGTGTGCCGTCAGAGATGCTTCCATGTTCCACACCACTGAATAGCACCATTCATTCATATGCTTCTGCTCAACCACATCACTATATGAGGGGCTGCAGCACATTGACATGAAAAGCTGAATTTTGAGCTGTTGTCCAAAAGGCAAAGGAGGAAGTAGATGACAACATTCAAGCACAAGCCAAATATATTTAAGTGTGACTTATGAGTACAGAATCAGAAGGTGAGAATAAAAAGTATATTTAAGGGAGGTCTTTACCAGTTATTTTTCTTTGCAGTGAAAGAACCATGAACTTTCTCAAAACTCATGCAACAGCCCAAGGTGATAAAGAGCAGATGCCCAGGCAGTGGCTGGGTATTCCACCCTTGTCTGGCAGAGAAAGGTCAGCTAACATCCTGGTACAGCGTACACTACAGCAGGAAAGTGAAAACTCTTCTTTTGGCATGTTTCTTCACTGAAGAAAGTTTTATGAGGTTTGCTGTTATTGCTTGTGTTGTTACTATTGGTACCTTGACAAAGGCATTAAAAGACCACGAAAGGGCTCATAGGCAGGGAGCTTCCAAGCAACACTTTCACTTGACCCTTGGCTGCATGAAGCCTGTTTTTCTTAGGAGACCTTCTGGCATTTCAAGGTTATCAAATTTTACAGCCAACCCCCATAATAAGGTGAAGAGAACAAACATTTTGCTTCTAAAACAGCAAACTCAATATTACTTTCACTCCACACCATTAAACACACACTGTACCACTGTCTTGGTCTCTGCTAACAGTCATAAAGAGATCTCAGACATTTCCTAAGAATCAGGTTACAAAAATGTAGTTGAGGCACATGCAAGGACATAAAAATTCCAGTGAGATAAAAGCATCCCTGTTTACATAGCAATTCTGCTTCATTAGACTCAATGTCATTTCATTATATTCAATGCCATTTAGTTTTGATGTTCATTTCAAGGCTGCTTATTTAGCCCAAATAAATAAGCAGACTGGGGGGGAAACAACAAAAACTGTGTTGAATGCAATGCTAAAATGGGGTTTAACATGGGATGAAATATATATATTGTTCTCATTAAGATAGTATCACCGTTTGCTTACATATCTACCATACAAACTCTATCCTAAAACCAAATTTGGCTTCAGGTATCTGACACTAAATCCAGCACGCAGAGAGACTCTTGGCTGACACTGCCCAGAGGCTATTCAGAATAGAGACATTTTTCCCCCTATTTACACACACTTTCTGCTAGGTGAGATCACTCTTGTTTGGGACTTCAAAGAAATTGAGTTGGTTTCCCTCCAGAGATGAATTTCACTTATTAGAATTAATGAATATAACCATTTGATGGCAAAAAAAAAAAAAGCCAGGGGACATGGGCTGGTACCTTAGAGGCAGAACAGACCACGCACTACACTGTAAAGCAGCCTACTTTCTTGAAATGCTTTTTATCAAATTCCTTATACGCAGCAGCACAAACCCACTAAGGATTTAATTTTTCATTTTATTGTAAGCTATTTTGCACATCTTGCTATAGGGTTTCCCTGAAAGTGCATAAACTTATTTTAATTGTTCCCAGTGCTGACACCCATTTAATTAAATGATAGTACTATTGCAAGATTTATTATACAGAGCCAGAGACTTTTCAAAGGCAGCAATGGAACATGTAATAGATGTGCCACATTTTAAAAGCCTAATTAAATCTATTGTTTCTCTATGTCCTCCGCATGTCTCTCTCAAGTGTAAGATACAATTTTAAATGGCTGAGATGTTTATTTCAATGATCATATGAGCCACATCCACACTTAGGATGGTTGCTCCTGGCAAAGTGAAAGGAGTGTTCAGTGTGTATGTGGTGGTGCACTGAATATAATTCAAATAAATGAGAAGATTGAAAATAAGAAGTTGTGTTTTGCTCTTTGTGGTTCTCATCTGCTGTCCTTGGATGGGAAAAGGAGCTGAGCCAGGCAGAAATCTAGCCCCTTTCCCTCCCACTGCATACAGCTCTTCAGGATTTTTCTCCCAAAACCTAAGCCTGCAGATATAAACAGGGGGAGCTGGAGAACCAGACAGCCTTTCCACCTCCCCAAAGAGCCCTCCAAGGCAGCAAATCAGCGAGGAGGACAGCAATGGGTGCAACATCACCGGCACTAGCAAACAAGAGAAGGCACACTAATGCTTTCTCTCAGGGATGTCTCCTGGGGAAAGACATTCTGCAGTGCCTCTCCCTCCAGGTGTACCTCATAAATACAAGCCCTTTCTCTGGAGCTGGCTGGGACAGCCAGGGGGGTTGGTGTTTTGGGTTTGGATTTTTTAACCACCATGTGTCTTAGCTTTCGGATGTTGAGAAGAAAAATATCCCAGTGATTATTAGGACAGAGCCAGGTAGGGTTTTCCAAAGTGCCCAGCATTAAGCAGACTCTACTCTCAAAAGATGGAAGCTCCCAGCACTTACAGGGGTAAATAGGCTACAATCTGCCATTCCCAGAGAAATTCCCCTTCGTTCTTAATCTTGAAACAGAAATTATGTGAAACATACCAGAAGACAAGCTGAACAAACTCCAACCAAGATGAGGTATTTCAGCCCATGAGACCAAACTCCTTTCCCCCAGCAGAGCAGACTCCTAGGCTTAGCTCAGATTTGTTACTGCCGTGATCAGAATCACGGCATTTCATCCCTTCTGCACAGTTACCACAATCACAGCTGATTTTTTAAGGGCAATCAAATTCTGCAAGTCCCTAAAAATGAGAATAATAAGAGGCACCAAGAGAGGCAAATTCCCTTAGAGATCATTGGAGATTATTTTAAAGAATTAAATTCAGTATAAGCTAGATATCAAATGTAATAACTCATGCAAAATACCCTCTGAGGGAGAATTAGAAGCATAATGGTTATTTAGTCTTCGGCATCTATAACCTTATACAGTAAAGAATATATTGTAATTATTTAGTCTTAAATAAGTAATCACTTATTTCCTGTTTTAATATTCCAAAAATAATTATATTACTTCAGGTTCATTAACTGTTTCCAGCAGAATAACCAGCTTTATTTAATTAGCTAGATGAAGCTTTTTAGTTACTTTCTTTCCATCACTGATTAAACATTAGTTTCAGAAGATTAGCAGCTATTTTTTTCCAGTCAATACGTTCCCTAGCTTGTAATCTTGTTTTGAGGAGGAAAAAGACCATGGTAAGTCAAACTGAAATGCTACTATGACTTAGAGAAAACATCAGTGAGAAATGAGGTTTGCTAAACTTTCATTCACTATCCTGCCCATAGAAGCAGAAATAATGAAATACTCAAAAGCAAAGTGAATACCACTTGTAAGTGAACAGGTTCTTTTGCTATACCTTTTGTTATTGAGCAAGAACTGTGCTCTGGATAGCCTCCCTCTGAGGGAGCTACACTGTAAGAAAAGGGTGGTGAATAGGAAGGAAATGGCAAAAGTAAGGAAGAAAGCACCTTGGAAATGGATGCTCTCTGCATCTTTACCAAAACCACCACCTAGGAATATTTTTATCAACAGTTTACAGTCCTATTGACCAGTCACTGCAGTCATTAGCCACTTTCCCCTTGCTGAAAACCATATAACCTCCACAGTGCCGAAGATCTGGACTACAAAAAAACCAAACCATCCTGGGATGGCAACAGAAGTTCTACTGCATTAGGAAAAATCAACAACTTCATGGAAACAAGGTCCAACCACACCAGCTCTCAACTACTGTCTTATCTTAGATTTTAGCAAGAAAGAAAAAGACCTCCGTGTTTACAAAGCATAAAAACACAAGTATGAAATTTTACATTATTTCTTTCCCTACTGACAGGAGCAGTGTTTCACCTTCCTTTGCCTGTTAAGTTTTGTGCCCTTCCCAAATTGCATTGGCCTGCAGCAGTAAAACCAGAACTTTCATCTGTCCTTGCAGCACGTTTCCTTGGAAGCAAGCACAGCCAAGAGAATGCACACACCTGCTGCATACTTTAGAATGCTGCACCGTTTTGATGTGCCACAAGTTTCAAGTAGTGGGTTAACAGGGGATTCATGACTGGTATATGGGTTTCTGGTGGAGGCATAAATCTATTTCATTATGAATAATAAACATCTGAACTGAAAACCCAATTGATTTTAACTGAAAATTGCACATTCCTACAGATTGCAATTTTTAACTATTATTCACCTATTCTGTGCTGAAGGCTTTTTTTCTGCTTATGTTGGAGAAACACAGATCTAAACTGTCAATTACATCAAAGATCTCTTTACATTTGACAACATAAAATGACTTCACTGCAAACTACATCTACACTTCTTATGAGATCTTTTATGACTTGGGTATAAAGAAACAAGTTTTAAGGCAGACCCTCTGCCTGTCCCCATTTTGATAATACGCTTGACTTGCAAAAAAGCTGCAATGTGCCAAACAGTCAAAACCAAATCAGAGAGAAAATTATAACCACTATTATTTCTGCTTACCCGTTGTTACCATGCTATTTTTTTGCTTGCTTCCTGAGCTATCAGCTAACATGAAGGCCACCTCTGACCTGCACAGATGGATGAGGGCAAGCCCTGCTCATAGCATCCAAGTCAAGCATCAAACTAACACAGAATCAGTTCTATATGAAGATATATATAAATAAAGAAGATAAACATAATAGGAATGTATAGTCCAAATTCCTACATGGGACATGCAAGGAGTGTTCACATAATGACCCCTACAGCAGAGGGAACAGTGCACTGTAGGCAGGTTTTGGAAAGAGCTTTGTCTATTTCCACAGTCAATACCCAACCAGCTGTCAGCTAAGATTCAGACACCATTTAACACAGCTGTCAGTGTGGTTGTTTACATTATCTCTGAGCATTACATACATTTTGACAGTGGGTAAAATCTGTCAAGAACTCAACAAAACCAGACCACTTATTGTCTGGGTATTGTAAGAACGATGAAAGAGACATCAAATCATTTTTTTTAGGCAAGTGATGGCATCACGAAGCAAGAAAAGATTTCAGCCTCTCATTCCCTCCCTGCATAAGCAGTTACAAAGTTAGAGACAAGCCTTTACAAAAGAAGAACTCAATGCGGGCCTGTATAAAGAATGAGAGAAAACTGTTAGGTGGCACTTCAGTTCCTATATTCCAAAAGCAAGAATCAAAGCAGGAAGGCAACTTAAATTCTACCTTTGAAGCTAAGTTTCTCCTTTAAACATTATACATCTAGGCAGGCTATTGCAATTCCCTCCAAGAAGAATGCTATTGGGGTGGCTTCAGTTTTAATAAGCAAAGTAGTAGAGCCACAAATTCTTCAAGATTAAAGCAAAGCTGTTGGTTGTTTTCTCTTTTCTTTTAACCTGACTGATAGTGTTAAGCAGGTTGTTCTATTTCCCTGTCCCTCAAAACCTGCTTGGTAACAAAACTGGAGGATGAAGCCAACAGCTCCAAGTCGGATACAGCACTGATATTAGACACCAACTTTATCGACTCTGGCGAGTTAGTCCTGCCTGCCACAAGAAACTTGTACCAAGAGCAAGTTCACTGCTGCAGTTCAGCCAGTCTATATGAAAAGCTCCTCATTAAGCACAGGGGCACCTAACTAAGGGGTACAACTAAGTTATTGAGTCAGCATTAACTGGCAAATAACAGATTGTTACCGACGCTAACCCTCTGCAGACTTCCAAAAATCTCTTTCAAAACTTGTGGGTTTGACAGCCATTTCACAGATGCTACTTCCTTCCAGCTCCAAGCCTCTCTGCTGGCTCTGTCCTGCTTTTATGTTCTTTGCTGGCACATCAGAGCTCTGAAAGCTATCACTTGCTCTAAATTTCCTAATCCATGCTCATTGCCAGTGACTTTTTTTGTTCCTCTTGTTAGTGCTGTCCTCCTGATTGACTAAAAAGCAGATCTTTTAACAGCTGATGTGTTTTTCAACTTTCATTTACAAAATAAGCTTCTAGTCCTCTCAGTCACAGAGGAGAGTTGAGAGAGCAGGGACAAAGCAAACCCTGAAAGCTAAAGAGAAGAAAACAAGCTAAAAGATCCTGACATGAAGTGATTTCCATGAAAGCTTCATGTGATTTTTAACTGCCTGAGACTCTCATTCTCCTCAGTCTGCAGACCTGTGTCAGGTTTTGGCAACACAAAACATCATTACAGTCGTCATCCCCCCCACCCCATTCACTGTCCAGCCAAGCACAACCACCCTGGCTTTCTAAGCTGACCCACTGGAGATAGGTAGCCTGGAAAGCTGTCTTAAGATAGCTCATAACCAAGTCCAGTTTTCACCTACTCTTTTAATTAATCTATAAAAATTGCTTTCCAAGTCATTTGTACAGCACCCTGTGACAGGCTTTCATTGCATCTTGATGATTTAGGACTTACTTTCTCTGATATCTGTAGTTCTGGACTTTTAATCTGTTCCAGCTGTAAAGTGTAATGAATTTCTATTAGGCTTTATAGTGACTGTCCTCCCAGTTTAAATCTTCCCTGAGAACCTGTTTACCTGTGCTTACTATCCAGGTTGTGGTGTAATAAGTCATTTAAATGGACTTATAATTTGGTTGTAAAGCATCAAGAGATGCTGACCAAGATGACTATTATAAGCAGGAAGCTCTTATGTTATAAACATTGTTCTCTTGTATTAAACACGTTATAAGGTTAGATGTCTCATGCAATCAGAGGCAATAAAGGAGGTTCTTCCTAATATTATCAGTATACAGAGTTATCCTGAATATGACAATATTTTGAACCTGGCAGTGGGCCTGATTCCTCTCATTTTTTACTGAAACAAGTAAAAGCTGAATATGCCTTGGGAGCTAAATACATGTGTGCACATGTGGGGTTTATATTACAAAAGCATTGGATAATATTATGAATATGATATCTTTCCATGGAGTGGAGTTACCACATATGGCACCCCACTTCTCCCAGCCCTCCCCCAGCACCTAGAATATCCAAGCAGAGGCCAGGGCACCATCATAGTAGCTACTTTTAAAAACATGACATAAAACTCTTGAAACAGATGACACAAAGGAAGTAGCATTACCTCTAGTTCATCTACAGGCTGATTGAGGCTCCAGACAACAGGATAAGAACAGATACTTTATTAGGTGCCTCTCTATCCTTTCCATGCCATTTGCTTCTCATGCCAAGGTTATTTATCTACTCTTTAAGGTTACTGACCAGCAAGCTCTGCATCCTTACAGGTCAGCAATACTACCTCTTAGCAGCACAACCACATCATTTTTAAAGGCATAAACTTCCATGCTTTCTGCAACAGAGACCTTATCTCAAAGGGGGACTCTCCAAAACTCACTACATGATTCTCCCTGCAACTCCATCCCAAAGCTTTGCTATGAGGCTTGCAGAAGTAAGCAAAAAAAAGTCCCAGCTACAGTTAGGCTGCTGGAGAACCAAGGTCCCTGCTGTCTGTGCACACAGGCAGACCCACAAACCATCCCCTCTGCCTGATGCCTCCACCCATTAGTTCCTATCCGCCCTCCCATGAGCTCACCGAGATCTGTTTGTACAGCACTTGGGTACAACAGGTCTGTGGCCCATACTGGCTGTTCCCAGGCACAAGTGTAACACCAATCATAAAGAAATCATTAACAAATCGAAGGGAAATGGGGAAAAAAAAAAACCCAGCTTTTCAGCTGAAGACAAGAGCTTTCCCCACACTCCTTAACTTCTACTTGTACAATTACCATCCCTTGATTTCACTTTATCATCATGGGGCATTTTCCTATTGAAATTGTTTATTAACCCGAACCAATTTTTTACCATGTATTTACATTCAATCATCTAGCAAGCCTGATTATCTTGAGTACTAATAATAATCAACACATTACTAACATCACTTTACTTTTAAGCATGTGACTAAACATTGCAAATTAATTCCAAGTTAATCAGTTTCATTAGCGATGCAAATATTTCTTTGGCTTAAAGCATTCAATCAGATTTAATTTGCTAAGAAAATATTCATTGGGTGTTTATGCAACCCACTCTTGCTTTCCATTAATTGAGGCATGTTACTGTGTGGGTTCTTCATAGAAAAACAAAAACCTGAAAAGAAACTGTTAAACTTGTGCCTTCATTTGCAATTTTCATATTATGAGAAGATTTGAAGGCAAAAGAAAAAAAGAATTCAAGTCAAGAAATCACAATTTCCCCCTTAACAGAATTTAGAATGGATTTAGATGTATTTACATACAGATACATCATAAATGTTGTCTCTCAAGATCACTGTGGGTTTTTTTTACTGCAAGAGTAATAACACTACATCATAGCATAGCATATAAGAATGATCTTGCTCATGCCTTAACTCCAAGTATTTCAGTTTAAAGTGTGAAGCAAACTTACTTAAGACAGCTGAGGATGCTAAGGTGCAGAACTATTCCTTACAGAATATACAGGTGTGCAGTCAGAAGAGAGTTTGCAAGAAATTACTACCATAGACTAGTTGGCCACTCCTTTAAGCTTATTTGGGCACACATTTCCTTTGTAACAGTGGATGCTTTGTCTATGCGAAAACACAAGTATTAATGTCATTGAGTAGGGATTTCAGAATCTGGCCTACTGGGCAAATGGTCTGGGTTATAAAAGTTGGATTTGACTGCTTCATCTGGGGAGATGGAAGATGAGGAATACATCCACCTCATGTGGTGGCTTCAGCAAGTATTTACTTCTTCAGTAACTTCTTGCAAGACAGGAGCTATTACTCCATGGATCCACAAACACACAAGTAGCTGTATTTACACCACTCATTTCCTTAAACTCAGCGGGATCAATACACACAACTAACTTCAGTCCTATGAGCACACTCAACTTGTTTTTCATGAGATTGCTCATATCCATGCAAATCCAATAACTGAAGACATTTTGGACATCAGGAATGAACTAGAAAAAGAGGCAATCACTTCTTGTCATCACAGTATTCCTCTGAGCAAATACTCAATTTAAATAGTTTAGAACTGAAATAATTCCATTCTTCCAGTTTTTATCCATCACAAATTGAAGTATTCACATTTCTTTTATACTGAGCCCCTTACTTCAGCAGAACAGAAATCCATACAAAGGGCTCATGAGTGCATAAAGAGTATCAGATTCCTTCCCCTTCTTCTAGGATTTGAACAGGTAATAAAAATTTAATAAAGATCAAAGCAACAAATCTTTTTTGGTTTCCTTTTAAGAGACAAGTCACTATTTTTTCCAGTTTCTCAGTTACTCATCTAAAAACCATGCAACTCAAAACTAATGAGGAAGGGCGTGAAAAGGAAAAGGGACTATCTTGACCTCTACTTTTTTCACAAACAAGAGATGCATTGAATTAATTTCATCTGTGGGGCTGCAGCAATTACATAAGAACTCACAAGCAGTGCACCCTGTTCCTGTTCATTTTAACCCAAAGCTGCCAAAGTATAGGCTTAAAGCAACCAGCATCCCACACATATCACTATATTCAGCAGCCACACCAAGAAATGCCCTCAGGAGAGCAAAGAAAGATTAGGATCCTGTGGCTAGCGTGTCCTTGGGAAGGGATATAACACACCTGAGAAAGTGAGGAGAAAAAGGAAAGTATGGGAAGCTCCATGAAACGTCTTTCTGATATTTCTCTCATTGATATTTATTCTGCTTTATTTACTGTCTTGAAAACACTCTCCTCTCTAGCAGCCACATGTACCATCCAAAACTTACTCTGAGCCAAAGGGAATGAGGTGGAGACAGGAGAGTTGAGCCAAAGGGTGCTTGCTGTGTGATCTGGGCACACAGCAACTCCTGGCTGGCAAAGCCAGAGCTCTTCCCAGTTCTCCTTCATACATGTCTCATCTGTGCAAGAGTGAGCCAGCAAGAGGCACAGCAGGACTGCATCAGACCTACAGCTGAGGCTGGCTTTGGCCACCTGAGCTTGCATGTGAATGTAGAGGAAGGCAGAGTGAACACAGACAGAGGAAACCAAAAGGAGTAAGAAAGGAGACTGTGCAGGGGCTGGAAATAATGAGAAAAAACACCTATAGATACCAGGGATGTAGGTAGCAGTGCCCACTTACAGTTGGCCAGGCAGCAAGTGCACTACGAGAGCTTCACTAGCCTCAAAGACTTTCTCTTCTGAGCATCTTAGGCTGGCAGGGCCAGGGAAAGAGCAACAGAACTGAATCAAGCTGAAGCATACCAAGGCAAACTTTCCTGGTACAAATGCAAGGGTTGCTTTTTTTGTAGGGGGGGAGGAGAAAGGGGTTGAGAGAACAGTAACTTCTTACAACTGAGAGGAGACTAAGGGGCACATCAGAGAAGGCACACCGGAGAGGCTGTATGTAGGAGAAGAGGGATCAAAAAGGGCAATTGGATATCCCAAATTAACATATAGAAGTGGATAGTGAGTCCCAATCCAAGCAAATAAATAAGTAATCAAAACTGCTGCACCAAGATGCCATCTGCAGTCCTTCCCCTCATCAGTGGTCTCTGGTGAGGTGAGCCATTACTCAAGGACTCACTTTAATCCTCTTTTGGCTGGTATTCAAAGGCAACTCTGGCCCTGATAAGCCTGAAAAAAACCAAACCTTCCTTTCATCCACAATAATCTAAGCTTAGTAAAAGAAGAAGGGAGAACATAGCCTGATAAGAAAATGAGTGGTCAAACTCCTTATGGTCATGTGGCATCTGCTGGGCCTAGGAGTAGGGTAGTGCCTCCCATGGCCCCTCTAGTAACACCCACCACCCTCCCAGCCTCACCAACACACTCCCTCCAACCACCAACATCAAGCAGTTTGCCCTAACTTTCTAAAAGATAAACACCAATGCTTTGTGTACCAATGCCAGAGAAGAGCAAATTAAGAGGCTGTTACCATACTACTCTACAGCCATAGCAAGCTTGTGCCAGGAAAATTTTGCCATTGCCTTCCACAAGGCAGAAAGTCCCTCTGGATGCTCACACAGCACCCACCTCAATTTCTTTGCTAGTTATGGGAGGCAGTTACGCAAGGGTCATTCACAGAACGTAGCACTAGAGCAAGTGATCAAGCCCTCATTTGGCACTAACCCAAAAGAAGAAAACAAAATCCATACAAGTCCTGACTTCCAAGCGTGCAAACTGAGGAACTAAAGGAAACAGTGAAGCAAGCTGGGGAAGAAAGCACAAGGATTTAAATGGAAACTTCTTTTATCCTTAAATCAACAAATACCTAGAATTCCCCTTTCAGCTGAACAAGAGAACTTGCAGAGAAGCCTTCCAGACTTAACTGGCAGAATACACAAATTGGAAGGATATTAACAACAATAAACAAAGGGAAAGGCAGCAACACTGCATCAGCAAAAATGCCTCAGTTAACCTGAGCCAGAAATCATAGAGAAAAATAAAAGCAGGTAAAAGTTACAGCAACCTAAAGCACATCAGAAAAAGACCCCTTACCTTCCTTTCTGCAAAACAGCAACCTCCAGGAGCTCATGCCCCAACCAAGAGCTGCACTACTCACCCAGAAAGCGAGAAACGCAAACCCAAAATCCTCTCAGAACAGGAAAGAGGCCCAAACCCACCCTCCTTCTCCTTACAGGCAGCAGCAATTATTCCCCAGGTGAAAACACTTTACAATCAAGAACAACTCTGCAAGCGTTTCTTCCTCACAGGCGATAGCTATAAGGATTAGCAACCATGGATCCTGAGTGGACAAAGCTGTTTGCTTCCAGGAACCCCACTCTAGCATGAGCTGGGCTTTATCTTCATGCCTCCGCCCAGTGATTTCTGGATGGCTCTTCATACAAGTTGCATCATTTGGGATTGCTTTTTTGAAGGTGCTTAATTTCTTCCATGAGCTGTGCAAAAAGCTTACAGACCAAACTTTAGAGACAGGTGCTTTTATGCAGAGAAGTTTGGTATTGGCTCCAACCCTTCAAGCTCAGGTGATACCACTGGCTTTTGCAAAAACACATCACAACTGAGTGCAGTAAAGACATGGAAGAATTGGGGTCAGTCACCTCCTGGGCCTGTTCCCAAGCATTATGCTAACTCCTTATCCACAGCAGTGAAGCACAGCTCAAAGAAAAAAAGAAGAGTAAGAGGTTAATCACAAATAAACTGGAAATGTCTGTCATTTAGAACTCGATTCTGATCTCAGTTTTGGTGTAAATCAAAGTGTCTTTCATTTGTCTTGTATTTCTGCCAGCAATCATTAGAAGGTTTTACAGAACAATCTTTCTTTAAAGCTGCTAGGCACTGAATATGCAGAAAGAGAGTCTGGTTGTAAAGATAATTGAAAACATTCATCTTTCTGGATTTTGGCCTCACAATGTAACACACACACACATCTCCTCCATAAACATAATGTCTGTTCTAGCTCATTGCCTAAACAGCTGACGAACTCCATTAATCTGATGTTGAGTTGGGGTGGGATGGGAGAAATAGAAGCTGCATGTTTTGTAAGTTGTATAAGGACAAGCAGAAAAAGTTCCTACATGCTTTATCAGGATTAATGCATTCTTCTGACCGATGGCCAATTACACAACGTCCTGTACCCTTGAAGAGAATCACCCTTGGAAATACTGACCTTGAAATCATGTAACCTTAGTGGATGTCTCTGGAAGAGGTAGGAAAGTGAACAAGCTGAGGACGGATAACACTATTCCTGTTTAGAACGAACACTAAGATTTGGAATTATTTTCCCTTATAAGTCTACACTCTGATTCAAGAACTTCAACTTTCATGAGCTCCCAAAAAAATACATTAACAGTCCACTTCATAACGTTTAAGTAGTTTTTAATCAATACAGTATGGGCAGTTCTGATTTTACAACAATAGATTGTGAGCTATTGTTCTTACATAATGAACTTGTATTAACTATTACACCAATATTTACTTATTGAAATTACTGCAGTCTGTTTAGACCCTCTCCTGTTTATCTCTGCGTTGTCAGAATTACACAAGCTGGCCTGCAATATGTAGCAAGCGAAATGCGATGTAATTGCAGCCCTTTTGAACCTGAAAGTCCATGAAATACCTGAACCACAATCTCGGGATCTAGGCAGCATGCCATTGTTTTTTCATGCAGTATTCAAATATCACGGGAATGTCAAAGTGTACAAACCCCAGTGGAATTTTACCAATCTGGCTACATCTAGCATTAAAATAAAAAATATCCAATCTGACCAGGACCATTAAAAAAAGATCAAATATGCCATAGGTATTTTTTTCCAGGGTGACATGCCAAAGCAGAGTCAGTAAGAGCATACATACAGATAAAATGAACAAGGTCAGGTGCAAAACTGCTTCTTGCCTTATGAACTTCTGAAGTCACATTTTTATCTCATTTGCAGTGATGTTAATCCAGAGTTCAATCAAATTCAAATTTATGCTGTTATAAATGAGAGCAGAAGTTGGCTGTTACATTATAGCAGCTAAGCACAACAGATTTTGTTTCCCTTGGAGTGTTTTTAAGCTCCTGATAAAGAGACAGCTTTTATGTCTGTAATAATCCCCTCTTCCTGAATTCAATGAGGTAAGCATCAAACATACACTCCGAAGTGCAGGGCTTCCTTCATTTCTCATGGTGGCTTTAATGTATTTTAAAATAGTTTCTAAATCAGTGCATAATACATGCTAAAAGTGACAGAGGAATCAGGCTCAGACCTGATTGTGAATGGCTGTACCACCCTCTTTTGACATTTCAAGACATAAACAAAAGCTAAATAAGAATGTGAAAGAAAGTCTTTGGAAGAAGGGCTGAAAAACTACACTGTACTTAATTATTGGATTTGTGATCTAATTGACATAGGGATTACTGGATCAAAGACCATGGGTTTTGCCATCTAGTGAAAAAAGCTTGCAACTCATCCTACTTCAAACCTTATCCAGTCTTAAGGCTTTTGTTGTGCATTGTGTACATATATAAAGTCACAGCCTGCCTATTCAGCTCAGTGCCTCTTCCAGGCACTCAGACCTTCTTGCAGACAAGGAGCCCCATCAGTCTCATTTAACACCTGCAAGTGCATAATTATGTATGGTTACAAATAAGCAAGCTTTGACTGGTGCATCAGAGGACTAAGACTATGGCGCAAGTGAGAAAAATCCTACCTCCTCTAATTCACTTTTACCCTCCACAGTAGCTCTGGTCCCACCACTGTGACCCTGGGGTTAAATCCCCATTGCAGTCATGGCCTCCACATAAAAACAGGTAGTGCTCACAAGATGGGCATAGTCCTCTAATTCATAAAGACATATGCACTAAACGTATAACATCATATTAATGAAGAACAAACAAGCAGCTCCAGCAGTACATTGAAGGCATGCCCAGTAAAGCAGAGTTACACTCACAAACACCCAACCAGAGCCAGACTCTTTTCCAGCTGCTGGTGGAGGAGCCACAGGCCTTTTTCTCTCTCAGCATCCTTCCTCTAGGCTTTACTAGAGGTAAATCACAGGTTTATATGCCCTGGTCAAGGCCCTTCCAAATAATTTAACAATTCCTTTTATTTTGCCAGGAGCTGATACAGATCATAGCACAAGGCTGGCAACAAACTGGGAAGAGAGAATTAATTATTAAGTAACAGGCTAAATAACAGAAACCTGCTTTCTATAGCAAGCTCTCCTATTAATCAGTACTTAGGAGTATGGATGTGGTCCAAAGTTAATTACTACTTACTGTTTTGTGACTATAGTGACATATTTTTTACTAATGTCTTTACAAACACATTTCTTTCTGGAGTTCTGGGCCTGGTTAAGGCAAAAGACAGCAAAACATCAAATATGTGATAAAAAATAAAGCAATCGAAAGGAACAGAAGGTTTGTGTTCCATTTGAAGCAGTATTTGACTAAGTTGGCTCAATCTTTGTTAGCTCTAATTCAGCTATAAGTACCATAGTTCAGCATGTTGAGCAGTATATGAGCAGGGCTACAACTACTCTGGGATGTTTCAGGGAAGGCAAAGTTAATCTACACAATAAAATAACAAGGCATTTCGGGTTTAGTTCACTGAACAGTGCACAGAAGAGCATTGCAGCTTTCCAATACCACAGGGGAAAAAAAACCCCAAACCAGACAGAAAGCAGCAGTTCCTCTGTTTTATATGGTAATTCAGTGAACAGTGTGAAGCATCTCAGAGCTGGGCACAAACTCATGTGATGCCATACTGCCTATTACACTGTTCTTGGTACAACACCTACCCTTAGGATGAAGTATGCATTCAGGAACGATGGGATATGAATTACTGTTGCATTGTTGTAAGTCTGCCTGCATGAAGGATCTGAAGCCAAGAAAGCATAATTCATTGTGACAGCTGTGTGCAGCATCAGATGTTTCTAACAGAGTTTGGGTGGAAGAAATAGTGGAGCATCTGCATATTGCTCTGCTCTTCAGGCAGAAGGCACAATCCACGGCACCATACATACCCACTGTTATCTTCTGGAAACTAGGAAAGCATATGGTATAGCAGATGCTGCACTGTGATTCCCCCCTACCTTGGACCCTGTTTAAGGGCATTCAGCTAATTGCAATGCTGTAATTAGTTGTGTTCCGTATCTCAAAAGCCATTTTTTCTGTACATGAGTATTCCATTGGCACCGTTTCTCCGAGGAGCTGTAAAAGGCATGTAATAAATGGAGAAGGAGAGGAAAAGGTGGTAAATTAGAATAACTGGACTAAACTGAGTCTACAATGACTGCAAGCTCTGGATTGCTCCCCAACAAAGTGGACTGACAGGTTGCAGCCCTGCTGTCAGGTGTCAGGGTGAGAAACCTTGTACCAGCTCCTGCAAGCCAGATCTCTATCCTTGCTCCATCAACCTCATGTTTCAGATCAATGGGAGATCTGATGGAGGAAGGACCCATGGGGTTTTCCTGTTTATATTTTTCGCCTGTGCAGAGCAAACCTAAAACCTGCAGCTGCAGCTCTGGCAGCTGTTACCACTCCTGTGATTCCTGAGTGTGGAAGGTCTCACGTACACTTCTGCACAGCAGCCTTGAGGCAAGGATTCAGGAAAGCATTCCAATATGTGTAAAGCAATTCCTCTGTCTGACAGTGCTCGAGCTGCACTAAGATGTATGTTGTAGTTGGAGCTGGCTAGCTCGTGTATGATCTGCAGTTTCATCTTTGGCAGTAATGCAAACACAATATAGGCTATATGGGCATTTCTCTTCCCTTAACTGCTTTCCATTTGCTTTCAGTATTCTCACCTCTAAGTCAAGAATCAGTGCCCGTGAGGCATTTTGTGACTTAAGGTTCACTGAGGGTTGGATCTGTGCTGGTAGCAAGAAAGATCAGAGAATCCCACACTGGTTTGGGTTGGAAAAGACCTTAAAGCTCATCCAGTTCTAACCCCTGCCACAGGCAGGGACATCTTCCACTATACCAGGTGGCTCCAAGCCCCATCCAACTGGCCTTGAGCACTGCCAGGGATGGGGCAGCCACAGCTTCTCTGAGCAACCTGTGCCAGTGCCTCAGCACCCTAACAAGGAAGAATTTCTTCCTAATGTCCAATCTAAGACTCGCCTCTGCCAGTTCAAAGCCTTATCCACCTTGTCCAGTCCCTACCTGCCCTTGTAAAAAGTCCCTCTCCAGATTTCCTGTAGGCCCCTTTTAGGTATTAGAAAACTGCTTCTGGGACAACATCCCTGCCTCGTCTTCTGTCTCTTCATCACAAGAGTACAGACCCTACTGTGCTT
>NDXB01017241.1:30566-56899 GCA_002631895.1 Agapornis roseicollis | reverse complement strand
AAAAAAAAAACAAAAAAAAAAAAAGAGAGATAAACCCAAAACACTGGTACCCAATACAATTTCTCACCACTGGTACCCAGCCTATCCCCAGCAGTGATCAGTGGTTCCTGGCCAACTCTCCCTACTTTATATACTGGGCATGACATGCTGTGGTATGGAATACCCCTTTGACTAGTTTGACTCTGGTGTCCTGTCTCTGCTTCCTCCCAGGTTCCTGTGACCGTCATCACTTGCAGAGCATGAGACTGAAAAGTCCTTGATCGGGGTGAGAAACACTTGGCAATAGCTAAAACATCAGTTAGCCTGAGATTATTGTTATCAGCATTATTCTCAGACTACTGCCAAAATACAGCACTGCACCAGCTACTAGGAAGAAAATTAATTCTATGCCAGCTGAAATGAGGACAACGGAGGTCAAACATTCTTGTCAATGTCCCTCCATTCATGACATTTCTCATGAAAACTGAATGAGAAATTTCCAATCTCAGACAACCAACAGTGAGCTGGGCCGTCCCCTCTCGTACAACAATGTTGGAGGGTCAATCAGGGCAAGGGCATTCGGGTTCTCCTGTCAGGGCACTTTGCCACGTCTGTGTGGTGGCATTGCAGAAATGGGGACAGACACCAGGTCGTCTGTGCTGGTGCAATTTCTTGGGCTATGCATGCACCCAAAGCATTGCTGACAGAAAGAAGCAGAAACAGTGGAGAGCCACACAAGTCAGCTGAGGGCTGGACAGGGATCCTTGTGGAGATCAGTGTATTCAGCCTTTCTGATGGGGCACAACAAAGTCCAATGGCTAGAAGTTGGAATCAGGCAAATTCATACTTGAAATAAGTCTTTACTTTTCCCATCAAGGAAATTACTATAGTGCATATTCAGTATTGCTTGGGCTCCTGAAGGAGAGATTAGATATGTTTCTAAAGGATGTGCTTTGATGCAGAACAAATCTCTTACCATCAGTGTGTGCAGCTGGGTCAAGTCTGATGGTTGCATTGACCATTTCTAGTGTTGGGCTTTTACACATTCCCCTTCCTCCTTGCCCTGTTACCTTGCTGTCCTTATTCTTCAGCTCCTTTTCAAGCTGATGGTTGGAGTTAAAGTGTGTGTTTGGGGAGGTCAGCCAATAACGCCTTGGATATGTGAGATGGAAATATTTACCCTACTACTTGCTTCTGCAAAAGCTGGGAAGGAGTGTAGCTGCTGGTGCTATTCAGCTGAACATGGAACACTGGGACCACAGCAGCCATTTCCTCTCTGCCACCAAGAGACATTTGTGTCCATCATCTCCACACCGTTCCAGTTTGCCTTGGAATATGTACCATGCTGAAGTCATAGCCCTGACTGTGAGATAAACGAATGGAAAGCAACAGCCCATGAAACACACAGGGACAGAGCATGTCCCATCTGTTTTCATGGAACTTTTTTGCACCAAGGTTGAGGACAAGTCAAACATATAATGAGTGCCATCTGCTGGCAACCCTGCTTAGAGTATTTGGGATAACGGAGTAAGCAGTGCGGGGTTATTGTAGTGCGCTTTCTCTGCTGTTTGGCTGTGTTTGCATCCCCTGGCTCCTGTTGTGTCCTGGCCATGGGTGCTGATGACTAGACAGGTGAACATCACAAGCCTCGTGTCATCTCCTGCATTCATGAGCTGGTGTTCCCTGAGGCTGCATGGTGACAGAGGCAGATGGGCAGCCATGAGAGCAGGGGCCTTGGTGTGCAGGTCCAGCGCCAGCACAGGGCAAGAGGGAGACAAGGCAGCCTGGCCAGAGGGATGGCATGCTGAAAGGTGTGGAGAATGGTGCTGAGCTACCATGGAAGGAAGCAGCTTTGGGCAAGTCGCTCTGCCCATGGCTCCCTTCAGAGCAGAGTCCTCATTTCTGGATAGATATGCCGCTATGGCTCATCTGGTGAAAAGAAAAGCTTCTTTCATGGTGTGTGGTTTGCGATATTTCTGAGTCATTATGGGAGATTCAAGCCTGTGGCTGCAGTGGTAGGTAGAAGGTGCACAATGCCCTACAGCATGAGGTCCTTACAGCCTGTAATGTATAAAATCATAGACTCATAGAATAGTTAGGGTTGGAGGGGACCCTAAGATCATCTAGTATATGCAATCATTGTCAGATATCATAACGGGGTTTGAGAGCTTCACATTGGTCACTGCTCTGTCTTAATCCTGATCACTAGGGAATGTTAAAGTGCACATGTGGATGTGTATGTGGTTACTATTTACATAGATAAAAAACCCTAATATCATACAATCCAAATAAATCCATTGTGTTTACCTTTGTGGGTGAAAATCTTGAAAGTTAAGAAAATAAATACCAGTTACCAAGTATCTGGGTTTTCTGTGCAAATACACAGTTATAATAATGCAGCAAACCCCAGCCCTTTGTCAGGCAAATGTGCAGGCACTTCCAAGACATTTGAACAAGCGTTCCACAAGATGTTTTTGCTAGTAGATGTGAGGACTGTGCAGGACTTTAGAGAGGTCATTTTTGTTCCCTGATGGAATGGTGTAAATCCCAGTAGAAAATAAGATAGTCATGTATTATCTACTCACTGAAGATAAGCAAAAACCTAATCATATATACACCTTTTATCAGCTAGAGGAGCTGAAGTATGCTGTTGACATGGAAGGGACTAGACTGCAAAACATTTTTCTGTTACAACATGCACATATTACCCTTTTAATCTGGCAAAACAGTTATTTCCTTCCTGCCAGTTTTTCAGGGACACTGCTGTATTTGGTTTGCCTGATACTGGAAACTCCCCCTAGACTAAAAACATGTGCAGTGCATATGAAAAATCCTGTTCATAGTTTTCAAGTGATCCTAAGTCAGGCATCGCTTCCTTTTCCAGGGAAAGTAACCACTAGTGGTGGTGTGTGAATCCACCAGTGCCATAGATCTGACCTTGAATAGGCTTACTTACTGGAACTATGCAATGTGGCTCAACTCTTAAAACCAAAGTTGAAGAAGGCTGTCAACCTCAAAGACAGTTGGTCTTGCAACAGCCTTTGGGCGTGAACATGAAAGCTCTGAAGAATGAAAACCATGAGCAGTATTTCTGCTGTTCTGGCTTGAAGTCTTACTGTAATGGTTGCTCCAAATTTTCCAAACCAGAACTACTGAAGCAAACACTTCTTGAGTTAAGATCTGCAATGGACCTGAAGCCATAACACAGGCAGAATGAGGAATAGAGAGTTTTGACTAAGTCTTCCGAATACCAGTTTGGGTCATCTGCTATGTTAACATGATATGGGCAGTGCTATAAAACAGTGTTGCCATAAACATGTTTGAATATATTGCTTTTGTAAGATATTATAAAGACAATAAAAACTTGGACAGGGCAAAGTCAAGAAAATTTGTCTAAATCCACTTCCTGCACAAGAAGGTAAGGAAGGAAAGGAAGTCACATTCCAAAAAGTTATTTTCTCAGTAAAAGCAACTCAAAGCTGGAGGGTGCTTTTTGCATACTCAGAGGTTTAATCAAGGCTGAAATACGTAAGTCTGTAATAAGACAGTTAGACTGACTGTCTACTACTAAACTAGACAGTAGGAAGGAAAAGAGAGAGAGGTCTTTAGAGATGATTTGAGGCTTCATTTCAATAAAACAGCAGTCAGAAAACTCCCAGTCTAACCAGGAAAATAATTGATAAAGAGATAAAGGGAAGCGTCTTGGAATGCTACTGAATTGGCTTGTTTAGTAGATAAGAAGATTCTAAAAACACTTCATGTCCTTAGGAAAAGGTAAAGGAAGGCATCTCAGGTGAAGTCTATTCGGTGCAAACTTCTGTAATTTGTTTTGTGATTTGCAATGAAGGATTCAGCCAGCTGCTTTCTATACTGAATTTCCAATTACCTCTAGTTTTGGCCAGGCTAGTGGGATGCGTGCATCTTTTGCCTGTGTCTGCATGGCTGCTTGCATGCCCTCATGCTTTGGCGCCTGTGCAGTGTGATCTCAGGTGAACCTGGCAAGAATAAGGCATGCTGTTGCTCCAGAAGCAGCAGATCTAAATATATCAGCATGAGCAAACGAGGGCCTGGAGGTGCCTGCCTTAGGGAAGGGCCTGGATATTTCAAATTCTGGTCTACATCTGCCATTAAACTGCAGAGATAAGATTAAAGACTGGAATTACCAGGTGTCTGCTGCTGTAAAAAGATCTCCTCTGGCAGATGTTAAGGACCACCTAGCAGTGAGGTGTTGGTGAGACAATTTATGGCTGTGAGCTGTCACATGGTGGGAGGATCCAGATGACATTCATGCAGTCAAGGTGGCTTTAGTCCTGGGGAATTGGACTTGACCCTTTGCCCTCTGACAGCACAGATTGAGTATTCCAGCCCTTTTCAATCTGTTATCTTTGTGCCAAACGAAAATACACTAAAAGCTTGAAGTTGTCTTCTCTCAGAGCCTGTAATTGTACTATAACAATTTAACTATGCTCATGCTGTATCAGCTTAGAGTATTGGTTTCTGACCAGCAACCTGTCTGGAACTGAAGATGAATGGTGTTGCAGCGTGGTATGCCAGGTATTCAAATACATGGCTTTCCTGCTGCACTTAACCTAATCTATTCTTGTTTTGGGAACTAAGCTTAAAATGGTTGAAACATCAAATTTAATGACAATGAGAGGAGAGAAGATAGCTGCAAAGCTGATACGGCCACTGCAGTCAGCACAGATTTCTACTGGGTGGGAAAAGACAAGTTACATACTGTCAGGCCAAATGGAACATATAGCTCTGACCTGAGCTGAGGTCAGTAGATGTTTTTGCACTGACTTAGTGGGATCTGGCCTTTACTCAAGTATTCCATGCAAGTCCATGGAGAAAAGGAACATGATGCAGAACATGCATATTATGCCCTACTACAGACCTTGGCTTTGCTCAGGGGACTAGGGGGAAGTGTGAGTAAAATGTTCTTTATATGGGGTTATATCCATGGGTGTACATTTGCAAGAGAGAAGAAAGGCTGTCAGTGCCCCATGTCCATCATTCCTCTGTGAGCTCTGTGGTTATGGAAACATCATGGATTAAGTGAGCATCTTGCCAGTTCCTAATGTAATAGCCTCTTTAAACCCAATTTATTTATATTTGAACACAAAAAAAGAATGTAAACTTTTTCCACAAATATTTACCATTTATTTTTACAATCTGTGTTGTTAAAACAGTAATTAATCTCCAAGTGCATTTCATGATTACTCCAGTAGCTAACCCTTTATGTTTATATGGTACATGCACATGCAGAAAAGGCAGATGAATCAGGAAGGAGACTAAATTCTTTGAGAGTCGTTTGTAGCTCAAAGAGAGAAACTCACAGATGCTTATAACAGAGAAGAACAGAGATTTCAGCTATGTGAAGTCAATCAAATCTCTGCTAAATGGCTTTATAATCTGTTTTTTAGAGATCCTAGGTAAACAGAGCTGCTTTGTTTATGAACAAACCTCCTCATTTCAGAGAAACATACATCTAGTTGTAGACAATAGGAAGATTTCAAGATGTTTCTGCTGTTGTCTTGTGATCTTATGTACTTGAAGTGACACCCACTTTCCTGTTCCTCCATGCTTAGAATTTGAAATAATAGCATATAAAACCTGAAGTGGTTGAGAATAAGAAAGATCAAAGTATTTTGGACTGGGTTTTTGTAACACTTTTCCACCAATCAGAGCCTGTGCTGGTTGAAAACGGAGACTGAATCTAGTGTAGAAGGGATCAATGTGTGCAAATTCCAGATACAATTCCAGGAAACAGATGTACAAAGCTGGACTCTTAGAGGAGGGTTTATCTGCCTTAGCCTTACACGTCCACACTGCATTCGCACAGAGCAAATCATCTCTGGTTTAGGAGGAGCTAAGTTGTGCCCATTTCTCACTGTGTAAGGACTGACTTACTTATTCAGTTGTTAGGTGAGGTGGATACTACCCTTTGTAAAGCCCTGAAGACCCCATCTTCAAAAGTACCAAGCTCCATGCTTGCTTGGGACTTTTGACTTTGATCACTGGGAACTGCCTTCATTCTCCACACTACCATGGGGCCTCTCCCTAGTGTTCAAATGCACCACAGGGCTCTGTTGACACCATAGCTATTGCACACGCACCAATCTGGGGGAGCTCCAAGTTTTCTCTAGGTGTAATTTTCAAGATACCATGATGCTGCTGCCCTCCATGGGATTTGCAGCTCCCTTGGAGCTTATTTTTGGATAGCCTCACTACTGGCACGTTGAGAGTTGCCTATAGGAGCAGAAGTGAAGTTCTAGAACAGCTGGGAGATACAGTTGAATAGCTTTAGTCTGTCTAACTGAAGAGCAGAGAATGAGCTGGGGGTCAGTCTGAGGGATCCCTCCAGAAGGCACACAGAATCCAGGCAGGCTTTTAGATCCTATGTTAAATGCTACACTGTCCTTAGGGCTACCATCTCCTGCTCCATCAGGGAACCTGGGAGTCTGGTTGTATGTCCTGCTGGGGGAGGTGAGGTATAGGAAGCAGTCCAGCCCACACATGGAGAACCCTGCTTTGCACTAGCATCACACTAGAGAAGATCCTCAAAGATGGGAACATCCTTCCTTTGTCTTGGAAAGGCCTCTTTGACATATCTGTCCCCGGAAGACTGAAAAACTCTTTCCAGGCATATAACCTAAATTTCCTTCCCCTCCCCTCCATGGTACCTATGTAGGTACCTTCTACCTTACACTACCCCACCCTACCTGTACCACTCCCCCTGATCTTCATATTTGTGCAGGACCAACAACAGAAAATTAAGATACTTTATTTTATTTGCAATGACAATCTTATGTTGTTGGTTGGCTGGATGGATTTTTTTGGGGGGAGGGGGAGGGTTTGTGTGGAATGTGGGAATGAAAACATTGGCTTTGTTTTGGGATATATTTGGATACATTTTTTGGACTTTGTTACAGTTTCTGTCTCTTCCCTATAACTCTTGTCAAAAAGACTTAAAAAAGATGAGGAGAAGAACTCCAGATGAATAAGACTAAGTGAAATTAAATGATTGTTGGGTTTTGTTCAACAGAGGCTAATGTATTAGTTGGAATGATGTGTTCATGGTGGACTAATCTCTGTTTTCCAGACACCCAAGTTTGGACACTGGAGAATACCTTTATGCAGACATCCTTTTTTTTGAGGACTCTGGTTTTCTTGGGTGATAGGAAAACTGGATCCTGATCATACTGTAATCATTTTTAGTGTAGTTATGCTTTCCCCAGCAGATGTCTAAATGTTTATAATGCAGATGCATTTATGATGCACATAAACACCTTCAGCTTATGGAAAGGAAGTTATAAATGCGCTGCTCTCTCTGTTCTGTGTGCAAATCTGGCACATCACCTTCTGTGTCAGCAGAAAGGCTCTGTTGTACTGAATAAGCCACCTTTAAATCATCCTCTTGAATATAACACCATTACTTCACTTAGCTTGAAGAAATGTTACCTAACGAGAAATGTGGATTCTAGATTTGGACATACGAAACAGATTTTAAAACCTAAATAAGGAAGAAAAGGAGGCAAAAGATGAGGGGAAAAAAATTAGAAAAAAAATGAAGAGACAGACTCCAAGAATATTTAATAAATGAGGTAAAATAAAGTCCACATCTGGCTTTGTACTGACACTTGAGGAGGTATGGCAAGCAAAACCCTTAAATATCCTCATTCTGAGAGATAACAAAGTGATAAGGTTTGCCTTTTTATCTGAACTCCTTGGATGCTGACAGGTCACATTAGCAGAACTTGCAGCTAAGTTGTCATTCAGATGAAAGAAATGCGAGCACAGTTTCTAGGTTTTAATAAAAACTTGAACTTGCTTTCCTGATCTAAGAAAGAGCAGGAGGTGGCGGATAACTGGGGAATTGCCCTGGTGGGTCCCCTTTCAAAATGCCTGCAAGTACATCTGGTAACAGAGATTTCTGTGCTCACACTCTCGCTCAAAATGTCTTGTTTGCCCAGTTATGACCTCACCATGGCTCTTGGTGGAAGCCTACAGATTGGCTGAAACAGTCCTTGCTGTGCTGCTGCTGAGATGATGTGTGTGGGTCCACCTTCCTGAGCACAACCAGCAGTAAGATGCTGGCTGAATCCTTTCTCTGCTGGCTCCAGCTCCTGGGCTCATCCACGCAGAGCAATGGGGCGCAGCAGAGATACTGCTCCTACTCTCCGAAAGCATTAGCACAAAGTCTAGGCGAAGGAGTTAAAATCCTCTTACACCAGAAATTGCAAAGGTTAGAGCGGCAGTGTGGAGTCACACAGCGTGAAGATGGCAGTGCACACCTGATAAACGTTCATGGCATATAAGCAGTGGACTATGGAGAAGTTTACTCAACTGGAAAGGAGAAGCAAGAATGACGCAGGGTAAAATTCAGGTCTCCTTTAAGTTACTGTTATTGAGTAGGGATGCATACGTGCTAGAACACATGATGGCTGGAACTGACCTTTTTAAGCAGCCTGAAAAAATAACATTACTGGTTAGAGACTTTAATCTTTTTTTTTTTCATTTTGTTCTCATTTTAACTGTGCAATTTTTACCTCAATTTCCTAATTAATCTCAAAAGTCAAGTGAATCAAAAATAGATGTGGCTTAAAAGTGTCAGCAGAGGAGTTAGTGGTAAGCAGCTGGAATAAGATCTAGTTTCAGTGAAGGTCCATTCATGTGTACTATGTTTGTAGAGTCACATCGTAGCCCACGTAGCTGACAGTCAGCAGCACCTTGCTAGCATGCTGCTAACTAGCCACCTCCAGCAGGTTTCAGATGCCAAAGCATGTGCACCTAATGCCATGAGATAACATGAAACACGTGAGAAATCTGCACAGGGCTGATAGATATGGTGCAGAACCTACAGGAGACCCACACCTTGCTGGAGTGGCACATGGAGGCCAGAAGGGATACATGAAGGTACGTAAAATGGCACAAGTTTAGGTAATCCTAGGTCTCTACTGGCTAGCTTATATCCATGCCTGGCAAGAAAATCTCTGTGCACAGTGTTTCCCTAAAATTGAGCAGTCTTCAGAAGCCCATGAACCCACCTATTTCTGGCAAGTTCTATCCAGCATGTATGCAAACCCGCCCACAGACCTCTGGATTAATATTACATACAGGTACTTGAAAACAGAACTGGGATCAAGCAGTTTCTATCTTGGCCTGACAGTTACTGATTTTTAAACTAATTGAGGATCTTGGTGGGATAACATCCCTGAGCAAAAAATTACTATGGGATGCAGGTATTCCATACTCTCACCCTGCTTCCTTCCCAGCCACCTGTCATGGGACGTGGCCACATAGTAGCCTACCTGTGTAGGTGGAATTTGGGTCTGATCCAGCATGTCTACTGACATTTTTCTATCACAATTTAGTAAGGCAATTCTCTTATCAGTTTCAGACACTTAAAGTACAGTGATCTGAAACACTAAACACCCAAGACTCGTTCTACCAGTGAAGAGAAGAGGTATACAGGTGTCTTAAGGCAAGAAGAATTGCACGTGAAGGAGGATTTTTCTCCTGAGGAGACCCAAGGTGACTGACCTGGGTTTAGATGACTAATTTTAGGTACATAAGTGAGGTGATAGAACTTCCACCCATCCTATTCCCAGGCATAGAGAGAGGTCTGGGGGACTCAGGTTTTCAAGTGCTAACAGCCTCCACTCAGAGATCACGAGCTTTTGGCGCTCAATAAAAAGAATAAAGAGTATGTTTGATTCAAAGTCTTCCCCTTCCAGTCCCATTCACTTGCCTTTGATTTTAAATTTTTCTGCCAGGATCTGAATAATCTCCAACATACTGACTGGCATGGTTCCCTACAGCTGAAACACAAATGAGAGGGAGAGGGCAGATCACTTCTTTACCTTGCCAGCAGCCTTGTTTCAAACAAAACTACTGCATCAGTGTGTGGCTTCAGCATCACTTCTGTAAACTGCCGTGTGTACAGACAGCAGGCACAACTGGTGTGCAACATTCAAGTCAGCCAAGCTGTAATCAGATACGACACTAACCTGTGAGTAGCAGTGATGGTGATTCACTGTTTCTTCCTATCTGCTTGCTCAGGAGACAGTGCACTGCAAGATGAGCTGTGGTGAGAGCCCAGCTATGTGTGTGTCCAGGTAGTTAGCAGCTCCATATACACTAATCACATAGTCAGTGGGATTGTTCACATGCTTAAAATTAAGTACGTGTTTAAGACCTGACATTCCCATATGAAGCCCTGGATGCTGCTCAGGACTGCACAACTCTAAAACTCTCTGAAGAGGCCACCACTCTGCAAACTGATGGTGCTCAGCCACTTCCCTGGAGTAAATACCCCTGGTTTGCAGTGTCATTGTGTCTCTAGAGCCCTCAGACAGGATATTCAGTGTCCCACCCCTTCCAGCGTTCTCTCTCCTATAGATGTCTTATCATGAAATTGTGCCCATGAATTAATGCAGCCTTCTGATGGCACGTCCTCTTGGGTTTCAGTGAAAAAGCAACACATGGAGGCTGTTTGGATCAGAAAGCCCCCTTCAGTTTTTTGTCTTTAAGTCATGCAGTGCTGAAAGAGTAATAAAGCCTCTTAATCCTCATCTATAGACAGGTATTTTTCATAACTACACCAAAAGAAAAAGATATTCTCATCAATAATAGTTGCTGTTGCTTTTGGTTAGAATTCTGCTTTACCAGAGAAACATACAGCAATTCAGCATGTCTGCCAGTGGTCCTAACAAGTCTGGAGCAACTGCTTTTAACAGTGTCCTCCTTAATGGATGACAAGGCAGAAATAGCAAAACAGATGTATGCAATCTTAGGTCAACCCTCATCATTTCCAGGGTGCTCTCCTCTGAAAGGAGATTGTAGACATGAGCCTGGTCTTTCTCCCAGCTAAGCCAGACAGGCAGCTTTCCCAGAGGAGCAGAAGAACCTCTCTGCTCAGTCCCAGCACTGTAATTAATTAGTCACCAAGTGAGGAGAAATGTGCCTGTTTAGACACCGTTAGAGAATTTCAGGTTGTCAAGGTTTCATCCATTGTGAAACAGACATTCAAATACAAGCATAGACTATTTAATTTTTCTCTTTATTTTTTATGGATATATAATATTTATATATCTTTTATTTTTATGGATATATAAAATGAAATGCCTCCTTTGCTGGTGTAAAATGCTATAGCTATGATCTAAGCTACAGAGGCAGGTGGGTTTACATCATTTGAAGATCCAATGGTCTGCACCCGGCCTTGTGGAGCGAACAACAGTCCATTCAGCACAAAAACCAAGATGAAATCTGAGGCATGGGGCCATAGGAAATTTGCATAAAAATACTTCTTCAGGCAGCTGCCTTCTCAGGCTTGTGCACAGTTTTGATTGGAGGGATGAAGAGAGAAAAGAGAAAATGAGCTACCCATAAATAATTGGTTTAAGTGCCATTTTTTATTATTTCAAGTATTTAGCAATAATAGGGAATCACAAATCTCTCTCTTTTTTAGGGATCACCACCAGTACTCAAATGTTATTTCTACCTACAAATGTCACCTACCATGCATATTTTTGGTTCAGAAAAACACTCAAATATAGATGGCCTACATACATTTGCCTTCTTTTCTGCATGCAATAGGGCATGCCAGTTGACTTTTTTTTGACTGAGGAGTGCAAGTGAAGAGCGTCCAAAGGGATAATCTGACTAGGACACTCAATCCATCTGGATCACATAAGTCATTTTCCCTCACATATGGACATAGCAGAAAGGCGAAGGAAAAACCTGATAAATTGCTCCCTCAGATTAGCTGGCCACTTACATAAACTTCAGGCTTATTTCATAAAATGTGGCCCAATACTTTCCTAACCTCGCCATACTTCATGATTTTTAATTCAATCCACCCAAATGCCTATTTAGCATCTAGGATGCTTAACCAAGCATGTGAGCAAAATATCCCTGAGGATCCCATCACACAAAGTGGATTCTAGCAACTTTTAATGAATACTTACTGACTTAGATCAGCTACTTTAAAGTTATGTTTTACAATCACTTAAATAATCCTCTTGCTTATTCAGGACCTTTTCAGCAATGAGATCATTGATGAGAACAACACATGAAATCTCTGTCCTGTTTGTTCCTGGCTGAACATGTGTTCCTCTCCCAAAATTAAAAACAGAATGACTGTCCACTCCATTTCCTACCCTTGGGTAGGAGAACTAAGTAGTTGCTGCTTGGGACTTGTCTAATCTCTTCTTACAGACCTGCAGTGATGGAAACTGTATGGGCTCCATGGGAAAAGCTTCACATTCAAAAGGTTCACTGTCTATAATACTGCAAAGTTCTTCCTGATGTCTTTTTCTAGTTAAGCACTGAACATCCCAGTCAAGAAATAGATTTATTTTCTTTTGAATCATTTAAAGAAACCCAGAAGTTACCTTTCTGGGGCAGGTGAGTCAAGTTTCTTCTAACAGTGAGGAATGTGTGGCTATGTTTTTACAGAGATCCAAAAGAGCAAGTAAATACTTGATTGAACAGATGAAAGGGCAAAGTGTTGAAAACGTACTCCAGGAACAAGCTAAATCTCTAAGGGTTTCAGCAGCTCTGTCAGCAGCTAATATAAAATTGTATTGCCTATTTGACCTTTTCAGATTATCCAGCCACAGAAACATGGATTGTAATGTTTCCTTGATGTGCAATAGCAATGAAAACTCTTAAATCACCAAAAGCCCTATTTATCCAATTACTGCTGTACCTGTCCTCCTTTGTTTTAATGTATTGGGTTTTATTTTGTTAGAAACCTGAGACACAAGCTCCCTTTTCTCAAATATTTCACAAGAAAGGGTTAGAGAGTTCTTGCATTTAACAAACTGGTAGAACTAATTCCTGCTCTTCTTAAAATGTGGCTATGTAATGGGAGCAGGTCAAGTTTGGACATAGTCACTTAAATATATCTTACTCCACAAAGCCAGTACTAAAACATCCAGCATGCAACCCCAGGATGGGTGCAGTCGTCCAGTCCCTATGATTGTTGCAGTAATCCTGTGCTTTGTCACATTAACAGGATTGTACATGTGGTGAATACTGTGAGGATCACAGTTTAAACCCCAGCTTCAGGATATGTGACAAAATTAGTCACATAGTTACTCTCCTCTTGGTTTTGCACAAAAAAAAAAGAAAAAAAGAAAATCACCCTGTTTTCTTCTTAGAGTAGATAATGACACAATTCTCAGTGGCTTTAGCACCAGGATTTTCTTATGTAGGAACTGTTCCCTGGCAGACCAATTGCTGGTCCCTTCCTTCTCCTTATTATCATACAATCATAGAATCATAGAATAGTTAAGGTTGGAAAGGACCTCAAGATCATCTAGTTCCAGCACCCCTGCCATAAGCAGGGACACCTCACACTAAACCATGTCACCCAATGCTTCATCCAACCTGGCCTTAAATACTGACAGGGATGGAGCATTCACAACCTCCCTGACCAACCCATTCCAGTGCCTCACCACCCTAACACAAAAGAATTTCTTCCTTATATCCAATCTAAACCTCCCCTGTTTAAGTTTGAACCCATTACCCCTTGTCCTGTCACTACAGTCCCTAATGAAGAGTCCCTCCCCAGCATCCCTATAGGCCCCCTTTGGATACTGGAAGGCTGCTATCAGGTCTGCATGCAGACTTCTCTTCTCCAGGCTGAACAGCCCCAACTCTCTCAGCTTGTCTTTGTATGGGAGATGCTCCAGTCCCCTGATCATCCTCGTGGCCCTCAAATTGGTCAGGCAGGATTTCCCCTTAGTGAAGCCATGCTGGCTGTCACCAAGCACCTTGCTGGTTTGCATGTGGCTTAGCATACCTTCCAGGAGAATCTGCTCCATGATTTTGCCAGGCACAGAGGTGAGGCTGACTGGTCTGTAATTTCACGGGTCATCCATTTTCCCCTTCTTGAAAATGGGGGTTATATTTCCCCTTTTCCAGTCTTCAGGAACTTCACCTGATTGCCAGGATCTCTCAAATATGATGGCCAGTGGCTTAGCAACTTCACTCGCCAGCTCCTTCAGGACCCACAGATGGATTTCATCAGGTCCCATGGACTTGAGCACGTTCAGGTTCTTAAGATGGTCTCAAACCAGATCCTCTCCTACAGTGGGGCCAAGGTCTTCATTCTCACAGTCTCTGTGAATGACTTCCAAGACCTGAGTGGTGCAGTCAGAGCCTTTGCCAGTGAAGACTGAAACAAAGAAGTCATTCGGAACCTCAGCCTTCTCCAAATCCTGCGTAGCCAGTTCTCCCGAGAGCTTCTGGAGAGGGCCCACATTATCCCTAGTCTGTCTTTAATTTGCAATGTACCTATAGAATCCCTTCCTGTTATCTTTCACATCCCTAGCCAAGTTTAATTCTAAGTGAGCCTCAGCTTTCCTAACCTGGTCCCTAGCTAGTAGTAGTAGATGCTTATTTCCACATGGCTATCTACCAGGCAGAGCAGCCTGTGGTACAGCTAGCTTCACACCAGGAATATAAGGTGCTGGAGGTCCCCGCAGGACCAGACCTGGCCTGCACAGAGAAGGTGACCAGGTCCAGGAGGGTGTGACAGGATTATGGTACCCAAGCAAAGCAAGGAGTCCACAAACCTACTCATGTCAATTCTCTGTCTGCTGAGGCTGAACCCTTTTCACACCAAGTCACTCGCCAGTGCAAAAAGGTGGAGCCAGGCAAGCTCCAAAGTTCTGCCTTAAGCTGCCTTAAGCTACCTTAAGGTAGCTTAATAAGGAGATAGTCTAGCCCTGGTTCTTTGCTAGTCCACAGAAAACTTTTGCCAGTACTGATGTGGAAACTTTTCTGCTTCTTTCCTCTCCATGAACATGCTATAGTGCCAAAACCCAAGTTAAGAGCATGCTTCTGTCAATGTGCTCTGTAAATCTATCTCAAAATAGTCATCTTGGTCAAAAGACATTTCAGTACTTTGGTTCAAATGTAGATGATCTCATAGGGAGAATTGCAACAAAATGAAGCCATTTATTAAAGACAGAAGACCTGGAAAACAGTTAAAAACCTAAACCTCAGGAAAACAAATTTATATACATCCATTCAACATGAATTTTCTTTTAATTGTTCCCAAATCCCTGGTCCCTTGTCAAAACACCACCGAAACACTGATGCTATCCCATATCTACTCAACATAACAGAGGTCAAATAATAGAAAACTGTATTTTTCCAGATATTACATTGAAATTTAACCAGATAAGGAAAAGATGGTCATACATATAACTTAGTCTCTGATGCTTCATATTCATCTTGGCAAGTGTTATAGGATAAATGTTGCTGTCAGTAATACTAACAGATTTATAAACTGTGACTTGCTGCACTGGTGATTCTTGGAACATGGACTGCCCAGGTTTCAACCAGGACTGCTCAGTATTTATTTTAAAGGATGACTATAACCAGTTGTGTAGAAAACTTTGTTTTTAAGCAGTCGGTTACCCTACTTCTATGAAAGAATTATAAAGCTACCAGAGTAAAACCAATGAAGTTTTAAAGGCTTCGGAGGGGAGGGAGGGGGAAGGGGGAGGTATCAAATCTTACTCACATGAGTGAGTAAAAACAGGAGATTAAAATTAAAGTAGCCTAGAAATTTTTCAAAGTCAAATACAGGTGCAATATTCACTCTCAAGTATTAAAATCATCCTTTAGCACCTCGCATTTGCTATGATCTAAACAAAAGACTGAAAAATATCCCAGTTGATGCACAGTTGGCAAACAAGTAAAAATTCACATCACAACCTCTATATGTAGGCAGGCAACCTTGTGAGAGGTGTGTGCAGTAGAGTAGCCATGCTTGCTTTGCATTTACAGCATTCATACTTCCTAGGAAGTCTCCTATGTCTGCTGTTTATTCCTGTTCCCAGATAAGTTCAGGCTGTCTCTGTGAACAGGCAGTGCCCCTTTGTAAGAAGTGGGCCTCATGGCACTTTTGGAAGAAGTCTGGTCAGGATTGTCAGTTTGAGCATCCACACACCCCGAACTCAGATGTGTACCCAGCTGCACAAATGTAAAAGAGCACAGCTTGGAATCAAGGAAGGCTAGAAAACCTAATCACAGGCTGAGGAAATGAATTCCTGGGAATCATTTTGAAGAGAATTTTCTCTCCCTGGGGGCCAGGGAGTGCTGCTTGTTGAGGAGGAAGGGTTTCTACCCCAGAACACCTGGGTTCCACTCAAATGATCTCAGTAATAAATATCATGAAAAGCGATAAATTATGCCTACTTGAGCTGTGTGCCTTAAGCAATTGACATGTGCAAGGCACAATGAAATCCTTGAAATGAAAGACAGCACACATGGTGCATGAAAAGAATTACACCATAGAATATCACTGAGCATGATTTCATTCCAGAGGAAAGCTCCTGCTCTCTGGAATAACAGTGTCTGTGCAAAGCACAAATAATGTGTGGGACCTTTCATTTCATGGTGAACAGACTTTTACCACAATAAAGTTCATAGAAAAAGTATTCTGGTTCTTGGAATTAGGATTAGGGGCACATCTTCCTCTCTGACAGAGGAATTGCAAGATCCTTGTTCCAGTCTATGCAGAGTCCTTCCAATAGCTACAAGAAGCTCTAAAGAGACATTGCTGACATGGACTCTGCATCCCACTGACCACATAATATTTTTCAGGAAGATGAGGAATTTCTCTGCCTATGTGCCCTTGAGACAGGCTTCAAGGGCTAAAAGCAGCAGGAAAACTCTGGAGCACTTTTATATCATCAGTGAAAATGCCTATGGCACACTGGAAACAGAACTGTCATAGCTGGATAAAATGAACTGAACACGACATGAAAGATGAGGGCTTCCAGGGGATTTGCATGGGCTGTGCTATTCCTTTCCATAGTCCGTTCCACAGTTTTCTCAAGGATCCACCAAAGTGCTAAAGAAACAAGGGCAGCTGGTCAGCACTGTTATCTGACTTGGCAGCTAATTATGCTGTTACGGGACAGACTTATAAGGGAGCCTAAAGCTGGTTTTGTTTTGGACTGGGAAAAAGCCAAAATGCTTTCACAAAGCAGAATAAAGTCATAGCTCCTGTCTCCATATTATTTACCTTTCTCTCAATGAGCTATCGCCTCAAAAATTCTTTTGCAAACACTATATCCTTGCAAAACATTTCACCATCGAAACAGGATTTGGATGCAAAGACTGCCATTAAAATGTTTAAACCAGCTCTTCACTGTAGGCTTACTTGGCTGCAGGAGCACGATCTCCTTTATATTTTGTAAGTTTAAAACACTGTTTTCAGAACTTTAACAGAAAAATGCAGAATATTTGAGTACTAGAAGTGCACTTGGAACCATGGACATTTGGACACAGTGCAAAAGCACCTGACTCAAGAAAATGCTTTCAAAAAGAACCTTTTTTGGTCAAAGATGCTGTTTTGTTGAAAATCAAATGTCTTTGCAGAAGCACATTGGCATTGACCAACCTTGTCCTCAGTCCAGGATGGAATTTTTGCTGGAGAAAAGCTGTAACCCCAGAATAGCCTGTTAATTATCACTTATTCTCCTGCCTGAGCCAGAGGAGACAGGAGCCTGGAGAAGACAGGATCCCACTTTGTGGGGTCCTGGTAAGGACAGCAATCGCCTGGGTAAACACCTTTGGCTCTCTCGTGGTTCTTTGTTAAAAGTTTCATGCAGAATTGTTTTTTCAGCTTTATTACTACAAAAAGTAATCTAAACCCATTAGACTTCCCTAAAACAGAATTATTTTCACTGCCTTACATGAGCCACTGTCTCTAAGGTAGGTCCTGGATTCCCCCCAGAGTCCATGGCTGAGACAGCAAAGACCCAGCATGTTCACACTTGCTCACAACAGCCTTTGAAACAGAAAGCTGCATCTTGAGAAAACAAGACCCTTGCGATTTCCTTAGGAAGCATATACACACTCTGTTGCCACTGCTGGAGGCGTGTTTCCAGTCCCAGCATGACTGTGTCATCTCCATTTATCTCATATGCCTTGATCAAGTTACCCTTCAATAGCCTGTAGGGGAAATGGGGCCTCACCTATTATCTGTCAGGCTGTTGACAGCAAAACAAGACCTGTTTCCTTTGGGTTTGTGGTGTTTTGGTTGGGTTCTTCTTAACTTTCACATATTAGTCAAAGAGCCAGCCTCAAACGTGACATTCCAGCATTTCAGTGCTATAAATTAAACATCTGCTTGTGGAGATGGCCTCACGCTGAGATTGAAATTGGCCCTATAGGTCTGTGAAGGATCCTCTAGCTTGTTTCTCTCTTGTCAAAACAAAACCAAAAAAGAACCTTTGGGGCATTTATGGTGAACCTTTGGAAAGCTTTTCTGCCATTTGGCTCTAGATTGGATAAATTATTTGGGAAAAACTCCACAGGTTCATCTGTAAGTTAAAAATGCTACACCTTGGAATTCTGAGGGGATTCTGTCATTGTGGTGCACAGAGCCATCCTGGGTAGATAATGACACATTGTTCTGATCCGAGTCTGTGACCAGCTGCAACGCAAGGTTAGTAAATTTGAGCCCTGTGCACGTGGTGACAGATCCACAGGCCTCTCTGCACGGGCTAAGCAGTGGCACTTGCCCAATGCAAATCTGCAGGAATTGCAAGGTGATGACATTTATCCTAGCCATTTTCCTCCTGGAACTGTATAAAGATGATTTATTTTGCCTGTCATGTTATAATGGCAGTTACCATGACACAGCTGATAGGCAAGCACCTTAGTCCTCTGCATGTATTTTCTTAAGTGGACTGGGTGTTTGTAAGAGATTCAACTCCAAGCAACTGTATTCACTAAAGAGTGAAATTAGTAACCTGGCTAATCTGTTGCTGCTGCCATAGTCATTACCATTACTTCTGTTTGTTTGTTTATTTGTTTATTTATCAAAGTTCTGCCAAGCAAGGTTTCCTTGTTCCAGTCATTGACCCCAGAGAGGATACTGTCTAAACAGATAACACAGAAGAGAAGACCTGAGTCAGATGTGCAGGCAGATTCAATGGTGTGGTGGCAACCAGCATCACATCAACTGCAAAGTGTGATGGCTGTCAGGCTCCTGGAGAGAAAGCAGGGGGCTACCTGCAAGGGGCTGAGCTAAAGGAGAGGAGAGGTGATGGGAGAGGAAAGTCCCTGAGATTTTCATTGGCAGACTTTTACTCACACAGTTTCTTTTTTTCAAAGTGATGAATGCCAATTTTAATGTGAGAGAAGGCAGAAGTCCTTCTCCTAATCCAAACAAAACTTACTGAACTGAAATTTGTCAAATGATAGTGTCAGAGCAGATAAACCTAAACTCCTTGTATGAAAAATAGCATCACCAAAAATAAAACCAGAACATTTCTTATCCTTGCATGCCACCCATTCCTCAGGTATCAGGCACTGTTTTAGAGAAATTACTGTGAGCACGTGGAAACACCATTTGTTTGCATTTACTGGTTCTTTTTTCTGGGTTCATTATCACTGATCCTTTATGAAGAAGTGGTGTTCCAAAAACATCTCTGTGCAGCAGACTTCAGCATTTCCTCATGGCATGGCTTTGTGGCACTCAGCTGTGCACACTCCCTCCCTGTCCCTGCCGGGATAAACAGGATGACAGTCACTTGAGGGCTGAGCCCTCATTTAGCAGACAGATTAGAGACAGGAATGTGATGCTTCATCAGGGGGTTCTTCAGTACCAAAAGAGGGCAATCCAGTCTTACATGTCAAAATCCAATGGATCAGATAAAACCCTAGCCAAATGCATTTCAGCACCAGCTCAAGATATTTTAACAAGCCTTTACACTCAGTGGGCCCTGACTTCAATTAGGGCCATCCAACAGCAATCACAGCTAGAGCTTTGTGATGGGTCACAGTGGTGTCATGCAGATATACACCCTCCAGTAACTGGAAATTAGTTCAGTTTTGCTAGCAGAGTAGCTGTCTGCAAAACCCACCTGAAAAGAAGCCAGTTTTATCTCTGCTCTGCTCTGCCTTTCACTATTCTGTGCTTGACTGCTGTAAACCCAAATATAAGCATAGGCTACCATTAGCTCAGAAGTTTGCCTATTGACAAGCAGAGCAATCACCCAGCATCAGCAACAGAACATGGACCCGATCACACCACAGACTTCACAAGATTTTCTGTTGTTTCAGTTGGTCCATTAAAACATTCCCTGAATGTCATGGGATTCTTTCCATAGAAGTTTCTTGCTGTTTGATGGACTCCAAGTGGAGAGAGGATGGTTGTATAGATAATTAAGTTTTCCTGCACATGACAAGGTTCTGTCAAGGTTCCTCTGACTGAGGACAGAGAACATAAGTCACAGTGCACTTTAATCTTTGTACTTACTAGGCCCTGAGCTCAAGCCTAGGGCTTTTTTCCCAGCACTTCAAGTGCATAAAGCAATGCCCAGAAACACAAAGCTAAATGGTATAAAGGAAAAAGAGATCAACTTTACATTTCTTGTAATTCCCCCTGAGTAAAGTGCTTATTTATTTAGGAGAAGACCTCCTTTGCTTAGTTTTCCATATGACAATGCTCTGCTCAGTCTTATCTTGGAATGAGTCATAGGATGGGTCAAAAGGTGAAGAGAAAATTTATGGTAACCTCTTCATAACTCTCCTGTAAAGTCTGTTTTCTTTGGATTCTCCATTTGCATTTGTAATCAGTGGGCAATTTCCCCTCATGTCTCCATTTTCCACCCGTCTTGGTTTTAATGGAAAACTTGGTAAAGTTAAGGTTCCTTTTGTACCAAAAGCCCTCCTCCTTCCTGCCTTGCATGTCATGTACATTCATCACATTTCCCTCAGGGCATATCCTCAGCTATTGAAAAATGGCAAAGCTCCATTGCCTCCATAGGGATGTACAACAGTGCTCCAGGAGGGATTCTGCCTTGCCACAGAGAAGAGCAATGCACCTGGAGTGACTGGTGGTGGGCTGGATGGAGTCCTCAAGAGCTCCTACGCTGTCTGTGTGAGGGGTGTTTCCTAAGTGTCTCCAAATACAGTTACGGCTGCTTAAGATAACCTATTGTGATAGTCTCTCAGCCTGGCTTTGGGCTGGAGTGTTTTACAGTTAACAGTACAGCCTCTCAAGTAATGCTGTTGGGAAAACTGCCAAGAGCTTCCTAGCAATGCCTTTGACTCAATTTCCTCTTCAATCGAGTAAGATCTCCCCCCAACCATCCAGTCACCAGATCCTGGTCTCAGAAGCCAAGTGTTCACCCACCGCACTCTGCACAGCCTTTTGCTACACGGGATTGACCACCCAGCCTTTCCATGTTAACAGTCATGACTCTGAATCACTGCTGCTGACAGAAGATGACTACCTGGCAAGTGGGTCTCCCCCAGCTCCCAAGCTCCTGAGTCCATAGGCAAGCCAGTGACCTTCAGGACATCTTTCAGTGTGCATCTGACTCTCAATGGGGGTTTAAAGACCATTAAGCTAATGGATCTGAGCATGTGGATACCACTAAACTTAATCTTCAGTGCTTCATTGATGGATTTAAACAGGTATATAAGCATTTTGTTGAACAGAAACTTGTGAATGCCAACATAGCAGGACAATTTTAGTTATTGTTCAAATATTAAGACCTGATTTTAGTCATACAGAATTGCACATACCTGCTGCAACGGACACATACCAGAGAGACAGAAGAGCAGATAAAGTTTATTTCCTACTCTTTTTCAATTCTCAGTGACCAAGCACGTGCAGATGCCTGGGGGATGAGTGCAGGCAAAACAAACACATGGAACAAAATGGAAACAGCCCTTACTTTTATAGTTACATAGAGCAGTATCACCTCAGTGTTAGCAGCAGCAAACTTTTCCATTCCCCATCAAGCATTCATTTTAATTCCTGCAGTAGTGCACTATGGAAAATACGAGGTCAGGGAGTCCTTGCTTTTTTCTTAACTCATTTGTTCCTCTTTTCACCCATAAAGGAGATGTTTCTGACTCTACAGCATGTCCATATTCTCAATTTTTTATCACCAAAGGAAACAAGGAAAAGGAAAAAAAGCAGTGGGTTTTTTCTACAGGCCTAATGTCCATGTCCTATTCAGGATAAGGGTAATATACCTTGTTCTCAATGCCATCAGTGTTGTGTCTTTTCTTGCAGCCACATATAAGAAAAGTAAGATGTCAGTTAAAAATAAGTAACTCTTATGCTTTCCATACATAATTGTTCATTTCAAGCTCAAGACAAACCTCCTGTCAAGCCGTCCCTCTCTGAAAGACTCTATAATATTTTAAAGTAATTCGTGGCACCCAAGCCATTTCTTTAAATTGGTCAAGCTTTCATCACTTCAGGTCTTGACTCAAGAAATGGGCTTAATCAGGACTGCAAAACCTTTGTATCAAGCACATGCTTTGAGAGCTTTTCACCAGTGAAACCTAAGTTGATTTCTAGTTAGGAAATAATTATAAACAGAAACTGATTTGGATTACTCTCTCCTGAATGTTGAGGTCTTAAGAAGACTCTCCTTTGTAATGCCTTTCCAGGGAGGTCATCAACTACTGCAGTTTTCTCAGGCACTGGATGCCATCAGAACAAATGTTTTTCGTTGAAGTATAAAGAAGTGCAGTGTCTGATCAAAGTCTGCCAGATAAATAAAGATCATGAGAAGTCACCAAATGGAAAACACAGTTTCTTCCCTGTGATCATTAACTTTGCCTTCATTGCTGTTACTCTTTCCATCAGGAGTCATGTGAAATGACCATCTAATTTGTTACAAAGTCTGGTATCTGAGTGCCCAACCCTTTGCTGCTGCTCTGAAAGATGGTCTGAATAAATGGTTAGAGAGGTCTTGCAAAAAAACAGTTATCAAAAAAAATTCAAGCAGCTAAATTAGGGAAGCTCTTGGCATCAACAAATTGAATTAACAAATCCTGGTAGTTTGGGCCATATCACCTAAAGGGGCTGGCTTGACTACGCAGTGTGTTGTTGCAAAAGGCTAATAGCAAAAATAATGCTGTAGATTGGTAATCTCCACCATGGCTTTCTGACAGGTAGCAGTCCCACAGAAGTAATTTTCTTCTGTTTTTACAATAAACTGTTTTCTCCTGGATAAGAACAGAGAGGCAGGTTAAAAACTAAGTAAGATACACATAGAGCTGTTTTCAGCCAAATGCTTTTTTCAGTCAAGAAGAATTCATTCAGGAGCAGCGTATATTGTAAAGAAACTAAAGAAAGCAGATCAAATTAAACTAGCTAGTGCCTTTATTCCTAACTGGCTATTTTGAGCTGCATATGCCTACACTGCAGTCTGTAAGGAAAAAAGCTAGATGTAAGTGACCAGCAGGTACAAAACACCTATCTCTAAACATCTTTTCTGAGACTTGCCTCGCCTGACATGCCAAGTTACCATGGTGTGCTGCATGCTAGAAGGAAAACAGAGGCAGAAATAAGCAGCAATAAAACATTTCTCAATTAGCAAGTGATTACATCTCTGGCAGCACACAACAAAAACACAGTATATTTGAACAAGCTGGCTAGTATGCTAGAGGGACAATACTGTTTGATGAGACAGGATGCAGAGCCATGCTCCCATCCTGCTAGCATGTCAGCAGCCGCAGGAGTACAGTCCTGCTCTTTCCACCCCTGCAACAGCCCTCATGAGACTGATACACCTGAAATAACAAGCATTTAATGTTTGGTTTATAGGGTAGCCATTGGGAACAGAGACATGTCAGTGAATGCAAGGTTTGACGCATCAAGCTTCCCCAGGTGACCAATGCCACTGGTTACATCATGCAGAGGCTGCAAAGAGCATCCTGCATTTATGTGCTTGCTGGTACAGGTGTCTCTTGAAGAGAAAGAGAAACAGAGAGGAAACAAGCTGAGGCATTTGTGTAACTTGGAGAAATAATACATGTGTCCAGGCTAACATGGGATTCAACTCAGCAGGTGCCAGGAAAATGGTCACTGGAAGGGAAAGCTTGGGGCTGAGGGGCTAGATGCCATTTTTAACACCACTACTGTCCTAGGCAGTACAAAAACCCTTTTAACCATTTAATACCTCTGTTCCTCACCTGTGACTCTGGGGTGCTCACATTCTCACCAGGCTGTCCTTCTTGCTGTCTACTGAAAGGACAAGTGCTGATGATGATCTGCCTGCTCTTCAGCCCCATCTCTACCATTTCCTTGCCTGCTGCACACCATGACCACACTCTGCATGGGGCTGGGCTGCAGCCCTAAGTTGGAAACAGGCTTTGAGGACAGTCAGCTGAAGCCTATGTGCTGCTGTCACCCTCCAAGTGAGACTTTTAGCCTCTTCCCTCATGCAAACAGTTACTACTTAAAGCACCAGCAGAGCCAGAGTGGAGTGCCAGCATCTATCACTAACTGAGACTCTGGCTAATGGTATTTACAGTTAAGAATAACAGAAAATAAACTTTATCTGTTACACATGATTAGCACCTAAAATACTTGCACGGCATTGTATGCACGATCATAAGAACAATCATCTGAATGCCTACACATTTCCCAAACTGCTGTGTAAATTCCAAAATGCTGTATAAACATACTTTGTGCAGCACTTGTGGGTGACAGGAAAATTCCTCTCATAACAACGGGCCCGTTGTTTCCCAAATAACAAATATATGCCAGAGGGAAGCAGCAAATAAAGAGATGTTAGAAGAACCTAAGTGAAAGAAGCCAAATTAACAGCTTCAGTCACTTCAGTAACAGGACTCTAACTGCAACAGAAGTGAAATTGAATCCAACAAATAGCACTGAGAGCATTTAGCTACTGTGGGTATTTATCTGACAGCTGCAGAACAATTCCTTGTGCAGGTAATCATGACCGTACATTTCCATAAGACAGGCTTTGGTCCCCCAGAATTATTGCAGCTAGCATAGATCCCAGTGCTGAGCTTTCACTTTGAATTGTAGTTTGGGATGAAACCCCTGCCTGATGTTGGATTTAATCCAAGAGCTCCAGGAACACCAGTGCTGAAAGGGTTGTAACTTCAGCAAGCTGCTAAACAAGGGCTCTTCCTGGCTTTCTGAAGCAAAAGGGTGGTTTTGATTTTGATAATGGTTTAAGTAAGAATACCAGGGCAATGCTTCTTGTAAAACTTACCCAAACAACCTAAAATTTCTTTGCTTTAGCTGCCTTAAGCAGAATTGTTTTTAGCTCCTTTACATAACATTTTTCCTTATTTTTTGCAAAAACAGGTGGGGTTTTTGCTCTTGTCTAGAAAAGTAGTTTTCTGTAGAGTGGGGAGAACATTCCCAGTTCCCAAGCACTCATTACCTGGTGTGACTTTTGACCAAGTCCAGTCCCATAAAAGTCCACAAAACTGCTCATAATCGTAAATACTTACAGCTTTTATGTACAGTTCCTAAATGTATATATGTGGATTACAGTCTATCTGAGGTACGGTGGTCCCTCTAGACACATAGGTGTCACAAGTGCTCTGAAGTGAACAGAAGAATTGAAAAGCCATGTATCTCTTTTTCCTTTTGGTCAGTCAGCAAAACAGAGCATGCAGTACTACCTGATACTCACAAGCTCCTCCTGCACAAGGACATTCTTTCCTGAATCTCCATATTCTGCTCAGTCCATCTTTTTGTAGCTGTTCACCTTGCAATTTGTGCACACATGGGAAAAAGGTAGGAAAACCACAGCGCTAAGTTCCCAAAGACCTCAAGGAACTGCTCTGGACTGCAGGGCAAATACCCACACCCTCTTCCAAAGGCCTCCTGAGGCTACGTTTGTGCTTGCTGTTCTTGTTCTTGCCTTTCCCGCTGTCTCTGGAACTGCTTAACATGTATGTGTGACCAAGAAACAGAAAAGCACACTTGGCTCAAATAAAAGACACAGCTGTGAGGAGCTGCTTGGCCTGTAGATTCAGCTCTTCGCTTCTTCATAGTGCCCAGCTCCATAGGCCTCATCCTCAGGGCACTGTAGCGCTGGAGCAGCCCTGCTTCCCAAGGGCAGGACAAAACTTCAGCCTGCCTTGGGCCATGAGCTGGAGCTCTGCCAGCCCCATGCAGACCTCCCTCCTTCGTAGGGAGATGTGTGCTTGGTATGGCACCACAGTGTGCACAGGATGCTGCCACCTGCCCCTGGGCTCCCCCCAGTCTGGTACCATGACATCCCTGCTGCTGCGCTGACAGAGGTGCCCAGTGTCAACTCCTAGAGGATGAGGACAGAGAATGTCAGTCACAGTGCACTTTCCATGCATTACATTGCGCTTTCCTGTCCAGCAGTCTACACAACTGGATTAGAAGAGCTTGCAGTGTATGGAATACAAAAGACTAAGAGACCTAACAGTTTTCAGTGTTCATTTGGCTGCAATCTCTTCCTCCAAGTTGCAGGTACACACTGTGATCATTACCAAGGTAAAGCCTTAACAGACTGTTGACAAAACAACCACCACCACAAAGGGGGGGGGGG